>CM070104.1:26788296-26983296 GCA_036178185.1 Liparis tanakae | reverse complement strand
ATATATATGTTTAATTTATATATGTATAAGATATGAATATATATATATATATATGTATATATATATATATGTGTGTGTGTATGTGTACATATATATAATATATATATATATATGTTTAATATATATATGTATAACATATGAATATATATATACCTATAAATGTTTATTTATAGGTATAATATATACGTATATATGTATATATATATGTATACTATATGTGTTATACTTTGCCCTAAGGGGGGGGACATTTTAAAATGTGTTCATCATATATTTACCTGTAAAAGCCCTACCTGTCCATACATATTCATAGCGTAGAAATAAAGTACAAATGTAATTCCACTACAGTTTTAGGTCCGTCTGCATAACTGTGAGGTGCTTCTGGGCATCATGTGCTGCCTTTAACTCGCCATGACACAGGATTATACAGATTTATTTCTAAATTGAAAGATTATGGTCACACTCATTTGCTGGATTAGATTGAACTCTATAAACCCTGTAACATATATACCGCTTATAATCTACTCGATAATAAGTTCCTACTTTGAGAATTTTACTTTAACCGACCCAAAAAACTGAGAATGTGTCTGTTTGTGCAGCGCCAGATCTTCCCACCAGAGTGGGCGGGGCCAAACGAGAGCGCTCCGGCTCGACCAATGGCGTGAATGAGATGTCTTTGTGCCGCCGGATCCTGGAAACTGGACCGACCCGAGCATCAAACGCTCGAGTCCGGGACGCCAGCGGCGCTGATCAAAGCCCGGGTCGCCGGATGGAAATGACACGGCAATTGTCTGCTTTGTGTCTGGAGCTATGTGTGTGTGTGTGTGTGTGTGTGTGTGTGTGTGCAAGGGGGAACATGGCATTCATATCGGGAGTTGAGGGTTCAAAAAAAGAGAGAAAAAAAGAGAAATTGGATCAGGACCAATCGGTCTGCAGCTCTGAGCCACCGGCCGTCCCTCAGATGTCCGCCTGACCGCGGGGCGTTCAGGTTCTTTCGCGCATATTTTTCGCAGCTGCGAACAGGTCGGGTGGGTGGCGGCGTTAAGAAAAACAACACCTGCATCACTGCTTCAGATGCATGCTGGGTAAAAGTCATTTCATATCCTGAAAACGGCTTTTTACGTCCGTTGACTTTGACTTTAGTCGAGTGTAACTTCCTACAACGCGCTGCACTTTAGGGTCGTGTGCAAAAGCTCGGAAGTCGGGTTCAGTTGAGTCTCCCGCGATGAAATCTGTGACCTCTCTGTGACCTGTCCTACTCACGCCCTCTATATCCGATCTTTTTGTCTCTCTGCACTAATAACATCAAAAAAGAGCAGAAATTACGTTTAAAAAAAATAATATTTAAAATTATCCGGGAACGCGACCTCGTCTGAGGCCGCGAATTTCCCCAACGATAACTTATTTACCCGAATGAATAATTTTACGGTTTTACGCAAATGTTACCGCATTAAGCCAATTAAAGCAACAGACTTTAAACGAGCATCTCCTCTGCCTCCTTCGCCGTGTTCAATGAACTGAGACGTCCGATTGGCTCACTTCCTCCTTGCAGATGAACAAGAGGAGCGTGTTCTTTCCCTTGACGAAGAGGATGAAAACACGGCGCTGCCCTTTAAGAGTTCTCGGATCGAGGAGCGCCGAGTTCCAACGGCTTCGTTGCGAACACTTTCGGGTTTTTTAATTGCCTCGGATACGCTTCACGGATTTAAGGGAAATGGGGGAATGTCATTTTTTTAATCTCCTAAACGACTTATTTATCAAACCCCCCCAAAATATAATCGGCGGATTAATCTCAAATTACCATAATCTTTTTTAAACGAGACGTATTAGGATCACGCTCGTGTTTTGGGTTTCAAAGACATTAGATATTAGAAAAAATATAGAAAATGTTTCATCTGTCTGAATGCTGAATACACCTGTATTAAACGAAACGCTCCCTTTTAGCGCCTGTCTCTTTAAGAGTCTGCGCTTCCTGTCGTCTGCGTATCCTATCGTTTAAGTCTGCGTTTCCTATTGTCTGCTTCTGCGTATCCTATCGTCTGTGTTTCCTATTGTCTGCGTTTTCTATTGTCTGCGTATCTAATTGTCTAAAACTGCGTATCCTATTGTCTGCGTCTGCGTTTCCTATTGTCTGCATTTCCTATTGTCTGTGTTTCCTATTGTCTGCGTATCCTATCGTCTAAGTCTGCATATCTTATTGTATGTGTCTGTGTTTCCTAGTTTCTGCATTTCCTATTGTCTGCGTATCTTATTGTCTAAGTCTGCATATTCTATTGTCTGTGTCTGCGTTTCCTATTGTCTGCGTATCTTATCGTCTAAGTCTGCGTATCCTATTGTCTGCGTCTGCGTTTCCTATTGTCTGCATTTCCTATTGTCTGCGTATCCTATCGTCTAAGTCTGCATATCCTATTGTATGTGTCTGCATTTCCTATCGTCTAAGTCTGCGTTTCGTATTGTCTAAGTCTAAGTCTGTGTTTCCTATTGTCTAAGTCTGCTTTTCCTATTGTCTGTGTTTCCTATTGTCTGCGTTTCCTATCGTCTGTGTGTCGTGTCGTCTGCGTTTCCTATCGTCTGCGTGTCGTGTCGTCTGCGTGTCGTGTCGTCTGCGTTTCCTATCGTCTGCGTGTCGTGTCGTCTGCGTGTCGTGTCGTCTGCGTCTGCGTTTCCTGTCGTCGTCTTCAAAGTTTAACGAGCCGTTTCAGAGATACTTCTACCGGTGACATCACCACCTCACAGAAGCCCCGAGGCCTCATTTAAAGAGACAGTGTATGAATACGAGCGTTACCCTGTGGATTGAGTACCCACACAGCTCCTCTCTTTCTGTTCTCTCCTCACGATGGAGCATCGCTCTGCTCCTCTCGGGGGAATCGCTCACACGATGTGTTTAGCTGGTGCAATGAATGTGTCGGTGGCGCTGTGCCTCTCTCTCTCTCTCTCTCTCTCTCTCTCTCTCTCTCTCTCTCTCTCTGTCTCTCTCTCCTCTGAGATGGGGAGGCAGTGCGTGTTTGCTGTGAGTGTCGCTCACAGTAAACTTTTAGAAAAGTTTTCCTCCCGCGTCGTCTCAGGAGTTTTTCTATTGGATGACACCGCTGGCTGACAGGCCGTCTACATGTCTTCCTGTTGAGGCTCATTAGTTAGTCGACTGCAGATTGGCATGTTTATGTTTATTAGATATTTATATGAGATATTTATAATTATTCTCAAGCCTATTACTAGTGATAACATGGTGGGTTGCCTAGCCGTGGTACAACAGAAAAGCAAACAGTAATTAACATCTTCCGTTTTTCTACTTCTTGAATTATGAATACCTCAAATAAAATGCTTAATTATTCTAAAATTAGAAATCAAATAATTGTTTTGCGTGAAAATAGTTATTAATCGATACGAGTAAATATTAAATATGTTCAAAAAGTCTGGAGAAACTTGAGTGCACCTCCAAGCATGACAGCCAACTAAGCCATCTCCATGGCAACTGACCATCACCAGTCACAAACCATTATATGCAGGTGAAATAAATATATATATATATATATATATATATATATAAATATATATAATATAATCATATATATAAATAAATATATATTACCATATTTTGCTGTTGAAAAATATATATATATATAAATATAAAAATATGAATATATATATATATATATATATATATATATAAATATGTATTGCATGTATTAAATTATTTTTCCATTAACTGATGAATGTGGATGAATCACTGTTGCAGATGAATGCAGTCATTAATAACTGGAGGTCTGACTGTGGCGTAAACGTCTGCCCTCCTGGACGATGATGTCACCATAACACACTTCATGCTCTCTTTGGGAGATCTCATCTTATCAGCATCAGAATCAGAATGTAGTTTATTGCCAAGTAGGTTCCCTTATCAATATTAATAGAAGATTAAAAAGTGACACTGACACCCCTATTTAAACACGACGAGATGAAGCACGATAAGAAATGGATCAGGATTATTAATTGATGCTCATATTCTCAGACAGACGTCACACACTTTCTGATTAGAGCCCGACGAGACGCAGTTAAAGGAACAGTGCGCCGCATTGAGGGGGATGATGTATCAGGAGGGAAGTAGAAGTATGGTTCTTAAAGAGACAGGTGATACGGTTCTTAAAGAAACAGGCGCTAAGGTTCTTAAAGAGACAGGCGCTAAGGTTCTTAAAGAGACAGGTGATACGGTTCTTAAAGAGACAGGTGATATGGTTCTTAAAGAGACAGGTGATACGGTTCTTAAAGAGACAGGCGCTAAGTTTCTTAAAGAGACAGGTGATAAGGTTCTTAAAGAGACAGGTGATATGGTTCTTAAAGAGACAGGTGATACGGTTCTTAAAGAGACAGCCGCTAAGGTTCTTAAAGAGACAGGTGATACGGTTCTAAAAGAGACAGGCGCTAAGGTTCTTAAAGAGACAGGCGCTAAGGTTCTTAAAGAGACAGGCGCTAAGGTTCTTAAAGAGACAGGTGATAAGGTTCTTAAAGAGACAGGTGATATGGTTCTTAAAGAGACAGGTGATAAGGTTCTTAAAGAGACAGCCGCTAAGGTTCTTAAAGAGACAGGTGATACGGTTCTAAAAGAGACAGGCGCTAAGGTTCTTAAAGAGACAGGCGCTAAGGTTCTTAAAGAGACAAGTGCAATCAGAATAGAGCAAGCTTTTTCTCACAGGGACCTCTTAAAGATACAGTTGCTGGGATGCTTAAAGAGACAGGCACTATGGTTCTTAAAGAGACAGGCGCCAAGGTTCTTAAAGAGACAGGCGCTTAGGTTCTTAAAGAGACAGGTGCAATTAGAACAGACAAAGAAAATAAACTATTGTCTTTGGGGAACAAAACATTTGACCATGTAAACATATCGTGGTGGAAATCTAAAATTACAACAAAACTGAAACTGAAAATCATTTAAACTTTGTCACGGCACCTTTTAGCCTCAGAGCGGCGAGATCTCCTCTGGAGCGAAGGAGCACAACATCAGGAGAGTTATTCAGTGCCAATCAGACTCTTATTATACGGCAGAATTAGTAATACCAGTGAGTTTTACCCGGCGAAGCACTCGAGGGGGTCCCCAGTGTTAGCACACCAGGTGTGAAGCAGATCAGGCGAGCGCTTCTCCAGATATACGGAGCACATAAGAGAAAGATAGACAGAGATTAATGCGGTTTTATAAGCTAGATTAATACTGGGCCCGGAGACTTATCTCGGGTATTAAATGAGAAAAAAAATCATTTTTGATGTTGCAATCTGCAAAGTGAACAGACGGGGAGAAGCTCGCCTTGAGGTTTACACGGTGCGCTGTGCGTCGGCTCCCCGGAGGTCACAGATGTGCCGGCTGCACGCTGCGCGGGAATATTATAAATGAACGCCGCTCCGCGCGCACGTTGTTTATCAGGGAGCGCGACGGGAGCTAACCCTCTGACGCCTCCCGCGGTTTATTTATAGCTCATGCAGATGCTCTCTGCACAATCACAACCGAGCTTCTCTTTTTAAATCGGACACCAAGTAGTGTTTATTAAGAAGGTCATATTTGGCTTTTGGCTCGATGGTTCTTTTCTTTACGATAAGATTCCCGTGTATTAAAGGCACCGGAATGAGCCACGAGATTCTGATTTCCTGTTTGTCCTCCTCTTCCTTTATGCGAGTCTTCTTCCTCTTCCTTCCTGTGAGTCTTCTTCCTCTTCCTTCCTGTGAGTCTTCCTCATCTTCCTTCCTGTGAGTCTTCATCCTCTTCCTTCCTGTGAGTCTTATTCCTCTTCCTTCCTCTATGAGTCTTCCTCATCTTCCTTCCTGTGATTATTCTTCCTCTTCCTTCATGTGAGTCTTCTCCTTCTTCCTCTTCCTTCCTGTGAGTCTTCCTCATCTTCCTTCCTGTGATTCTTCTTCCTCTTCCTTCATGTGAGTCTTCTCCTTCTTCCTCTTCCTTCCTGTGAGTCTTCCTCATCTTCCTTCCTGTGATTCTTCTTTCTCTTCCTTCATGTGAGTCTTCTCCTTCTTCCTCTTCCTTCCTGTGAGTCTTCCTCATCTTCCTTCCTGTGATTATTCTTCCTCTTCCTTCATGTGAGTCTTCTCCTTCTTCCTCTTGCTTCCTGTGAGTCTTCCTCATCTTCCTTCCTGTGATTCTTCTTCCTCTTCCTTCATGTGAGTCTTCTCCTTCTTCCTCTTCCTTCCTGTGAGTCTTCCTCATCTTCCTTCCTGTGATTATTCTTCCTCTTCCTTCATGTGAGTCTTCTCCTTCTTCCTCTTCCTTCCTGTGAGTCTTCCTCATCTTCCTTCCTGTGATTATTCTTCCTCTTCCTTCATGTGAGTCTTCTCCCTCTTCATCTTCTAATCCTGTGAGTCTTCCTCATCTTCCTTCCTGTGAGTCTTCCTCATCTTCCTTCCTGTGAGTCTTCTTCCTCTTCCTTCCTGTGAGTCTTCCTCATCTTCCTTCCTGTGAATCTTCTTCCTCTTCCTTCCTCTATGAGTCTTCCTTATCTTCCTTCCCGTGAATCTTCTTTGTCTACCCTTCTGAGAGTCTTCCTCATCTTCCTTCCTGTGATTCTTCTTCCTCTTCCTTCATGTGAGTCTTCTCCTTCTTCCTCTTCCTTCCTGTGAGTCTTCCTCATCTTCCTTCCTGTGAGTCTTCTTTCTCTTCCTACGAGACGGCGGGCTTAACGAATCTAAATCGACGAAGACGTTCCCGCCCGCTGCCGACCTTCCTGTGATCGATGCAGGTTCCAAAAAATCTAACTTCTTTATTAAAAGACACTTTTCCGCGTGATTAAGCGCTCGTCGGCTGAGGGACGCCTCGGTGTACGTTCCCCCTCAACTGAAAGTCAATATCACGCTTTAATTTAGGTTGAAGGTACATTTTTTTTGAATTTATTATCAATACAACTAAATAAAGTGAATTTACATGATGCTTTCCAACAATTTTCCTTCGGTGCAGCTTCGTTGCTGCAGCTGAGGGGCAGTTTATATAATATTTGTCTTTTTTGTGCTATTTATTTCAAATGTATTTCAATGGATTCTGCTGAGTTTCAACATGATCATGAACACCAGGTTATTAGAGGAATCGGGTCTCACTGATTGGCCGGTATGTAACATTTAGATTTGGTTTTCTTCTCGACATTATTTCAACTAAACCGTTAAATAACAGGAGGTGATATTTTTTCTTCTTCTACCACCGATATGCCATGAAATTAGAGAGATGATGTACTTCTTTTTTTTTACAGTTAATTAACAGTATTTTGTTATCTGCGGGACCGGGTAATGAGCTGCCCGTGCATACGTTATTTTATGGATTAACAAACCCCATTTTAATTTTTCATCCTTCTATCTCATCTCTCTGCCTACCTCCCCTCCCCCTCTCCCCCCTCTCCCCCCTCTCCCCCTCCCCCTCTCCCTTCCTTTCTTTCTCACGTCTACTTCTCAGAATCGATCCATCTGCCCACTTTGAAGCTTTTTTTTAAAAAGAAAAATATAAAATAAATGCTATTCTAAATATTTCATCGGAAGATGTGAAAAGAAAAGAGGGGGAGGGAGGGAGGGAGGCAGGGGGGAGGGGGATGCTGAAGCGGACTCCTTGTGGCTCGTCTTTCAATCTTTAAAGGTCGCGGGTGAACCTGAGGAACCCGGAGCGACACGGGATCCGGTGTCCTCCACGGCTGTAGACGCTCACATGAGGAGTCGCGAGAGCCGAGGAAGAGGAGGAGGAGGAGGAAGAGGCAAAGAAATCCAAAGAGACAAACAAGGTGTCCTGACCCCAACGAGGCCCTCGTATCCGCTCAGGTTCCTGCAGCTCTTTTGAATTGACCCCCCAAAAATGACCAATGTCCCCCCCCCTCCCCCTCCCCCCCCATAGGGATGAGGAGGGCTGAGATGTATGTAACACATGACATCATTAAAATAGATCCCCCCCCTTCCCTGTTTTATGCAAATGTAAGTCCTCAGAACTTTATTTTTACATTTTTAGTTGCATTTAATTTTCATAATGTGGCTGTAAATTATTCAGACTTTAATTTCAGTTCCACATTATGAGTAAAATGCAGTTTATATAGTTTCTTTAATATTACTTTATTTAAGTTATTTGTGTCGGCCATTCATGATTATTTTCATTACCGATTATTTATTTTTAATTGATTAGTTTAGTCATTAAAACTCAAGACAATAGTTAATAATTAAAGTCTGACCCATCAGTCCACATCCCAAACATATTTAATTAACAATTATATAAAACTGAGAAACAATTAGAGCTCTTTCTGGTCTAACAGCTAACAGCAGCACATATGTGGAAAGGCTTTAATGAACTCCTCGTCGTCACGTTACGCTGTGGGAAGAAAAGGAGACGCACAAAATAAAATAAACAAAACGGATTCTCCTCCGATACGATCCATGTCCGTTTGTTTCATCACAGGACTCGGGTTAAGGACATAGGACTCGGGTTAAGGACATAGGACTCGGGTTAAGGACACAGGACTCGGGTTAAGGACACAGGACTCGGGTTAAGGACTTAGAACTCGGGTTAAGGACCTAGGACTCGTGTTAAGGACCTAGGACTCGGCTTAAGGACTTAGAACTCAGGTTAAGGACCTAGGACTCATGTGAAGGACATAGGACTCGTGTTAAGGACCTAGGACTCGGCTTAAGGACCTAGGACTCGGGTTAAGGACCTAGGACTCATGTTAAGGACATAGGACTCGGGTTAAGGACCCAGGACTCGGGCAAGGACACAAGGCTCGGATTAAGTACATAGGACTCGGGTTAAAGAACTAGGACTCGGGTTAAGGACGCAGGACTCGGGTTAAGGACACAGGAAACGGTAAAGGTCACAGGACTCAGGTTAAGGACACAGGACTCGGGTTAAGGACATAGGACTCGGGTTAAGGACACAGGACTCGGGTTAAGGACACAGGACTCGGGTTAAGGACACAGGACTCGGGTTAAGGACATAGGACTTGTGTTAAGGACATAGGACTTGTGTTAAGGACATAGGACTTGTGTTAAGGACATAGGACTCGGCCATTCAAAAGGGAACAAAACCAACGTTTCCTTACACGGAGGTCGAGGATGTTGTGATTCAAGCCCAACGTGACACACCTACACACACCTACACACACACTCACACACACACACACACACACACACACGTGCGGGTCACCCTTCATGAATGTCAAAGTGAAATCAATAGGATTCGTACTCATATCACCCTTGAATGTCGAAATAGACGTCCCCTCGTCTTCGGCTTCCTCACAAATATATAATTCGCGGAAACAAGCAAGTCTGTCTATTTAGAGTTTTGATTTGATTTTTATATACATATATATATATATATATATATATATATATATATATATATATATATATATATGTCTCACGCAGCCTCTCGTGTGCGTCTGGATTCCGTCTTTGAACTTGTTCCCACTCTTTAAGAGCACAGGATTAGCGCTGCAGTTCATTAGTGTCACTGAGGAGGACGATAAGCTGACAGCGGAGCGACCTCCACTTGTTGACGCGTTTACACTCTCAAGCTTCTTTTCCCACGGACGGAGTAAGAAAAAAGAGATTTGAGAGATCGTTGCAATCGCATGCAATTTACTCAACTGGGTTGAGCTTTTGCTTTTGTCGGAGCGAGATATATAAATGTATATGTGTATATATATATATATATATATATAAAATATATGTATATACACATATATGCATATATACATGTATATATATAAATATAAATGTATATATAAATATATGTATATACATGTATATAAATACACATGTATAAATAAATGTATATATATATATATATATAAATGTATCATACATATATATACATATATACATATATATTCATATATGTATATATATATATATATATATATATATATGTATCATACATATATATATGCATGTATCATACAAATTCATATATATATATATATATATATATATACATGTATATGTGTATCATACACATAAATATAAATATATACATATATATATATATATATATATATATATATATATATATATATATATATATATATATATATATATATATATACACATATATATATATACATATATATATATATATATATAAATGTATATTTGTATACATATATAGATACACATATTAGGTTTGGGAACCTTCTGAATCACATTGTTTGTACATCCCTTTCTTGTTTGCAGCGAGTATTTGTCAGTGAAAGTAATTTTGCTTCTTCAATATCGTTTGTCAACCTGAGGAGAAATATTATGAGTCTCGAAGACATTTCATTCGCCATCGGTGACGTTTGATGCTGCCTCAAACCTCCCCCGTCGTATCTGAACATCCGTATATATATTTATATCTACAGATTGGTCATCCGTGTCCGTGTCAGGCGGCGTATTGAAACCTTTCTCCCAGGGGGCTTTGCTGTCATTGATTTTGCTTGAAGAGCCAGAAGGAAAAAAAAAGATCCGCACAATAAGTCTGAGGAGCCTTCAAAACAAAACGTATCAAGAAAACCAACGAGGGTTCACATTTAAGAAGCTCAATCTAGGACATACCGGTCTATATGGAAATGATTTATGCATTAATCTGCAGGTTGATTAATAGATTAAGCTCTAAAGGGAGAGATTGAGGCTTAAAAATACAGGAGGTAGAAAGGAAACAAACAGAAGCTACAGCCTCCCCCCCCCAAAAAAACCCCAAAATGATTGAAGGCATTGCTAAAAATTGGACCTGCTGCTATTATTTGGATTGATTCGTATGCGTCTTTAAGCCTCGGACATGCTGCTGGGCTAGCGGATCCTATTTGCAATCTGCATCACACTGACAGGTAAAAATACCAAAATGAAAAAGTAAATCTCAGGGAGGGCAGGAAGTCTTTCTTTCTGGCCTCATTACAATGTTATTACTCAACAGAGGGATCAAATACCTCGGTCCGTGTTCGGAGAATCTAATTGGTACTTTCTTTGCGATCCGGATGGTTCCTACAGAGAGCGTGGCTCATTTGTTTTTCCTCCTCTTAGAAGACGTCATCCGCCGTCAAAAAAAGTCAAAAGTAACCTCCGAGACTTTGAAAGTTAGCCATAAAGTAAAATATTGAATGAACGCAACGACCCCCGCAGTACATCCTCCGGCCTCCGGGATGTGACGTTGGGTTCTGAGTTGTGATTGAGCGTTTTTGTTCTTGACCTCGGCCTCAACTTTTAACAGAAGTCCATAAACTACGAGGGAGAAATGAGCAAAACTTCACATCGAGGACGATTTGTGATGGAAGGCTATGGAACGGCTTCTGATGGGCGTCACTGTCAGATGGTTTTTCGGGGTTATGACTCAACTTTAAGGTCATTTTTGGGGTTGATGCCATTTGTGGTGATTATTAATTGCTGTCTGATGTTGAGTTTGTCATATTAGGAGAACATATATAGCTTTTTAAGACAATTTTGATAGGCTGATATTTTGCCCACATTGTGATGAGTTTTGATTGAGTGTTTTTGGAGGACGATTTGTGATTGAAGGCTATAGAACGTCTTCTGATGGACGTTGTTGTCAGATTGTTTTTGGAGAACGAGAACATAGAAGTGAAATATATAGTTTGTTACATGAGAACATTTAAATCCAAAATGGCCACTAAAATGTCCATTTTGGAGACCTCTCCTAAATTCTCTGGACTGAAACCTCTCTAACTTTGTTCTGCTTCACCTTTTCAAAGTCAAACTTTGCAGGGAGAATGTTAACACATTTTAATATGATTTATGAGAGTTTTAAACCTTTCAACGGCCTCATTCAAACATATGGAAGGGCTTTTTTTCAATTTGGACCTGACATTTATTTTTTATTTTTATGTGTGCCCTCTACATTTAATCTTACCCGGTAACATATCGACTCATATGTACACATTTGAATAAAAATAAAATTAAAAAAATATTAAAGTAGCCCTACTGGTTGCAGATATACACACTGATTATGTTGTTATGTTTCGCAGGCATTTGAACCTTAAATGTTCATTTATTACAACATTTAATTATTATATTCCGGTGATTATTAGAAGTTATTTTTCATCATCTGACCGAGTCAGCGGCTCTTTTAATTCTGCTTAAATTTTAACATTTATATTTTACAAATTTATATATTTTATTTCCTGTATGAATCTTCAAAAGCTCGACTTTAATGCCGGACACATGGGGGCAGGGCGCGTCACCTTACACGGTATTATCGGGGCATTATTCAGTCTTGAGCCACGAGCTCGGCCTAAATCATAAAGCGTGCGTTGCATAATGTTTGGGGAGTTAATCTCCGGTGGTCGGAGAGGCTGGCGCCGCTCCAGAGGATCTCCTGATATCTCCTGCAGCATCGTAAAAAAGATTCAAGGTCAGGACTAGAAGAAACGACCCATCTGCCGACCTTTGAATTATAATTTATCCTCGGATCAAATGATGTTTCTATCCGTCTCTTTATTAATGTAAACAAATCTGAAGGCAAAGCCGACAGTCAGCATCCAGGGATTCATAGCCGGAAAAAATAATAATAAGAGAGGAATGTGTATGTTTAAAAATAATAAATAAGAGATGAATATATACGCTAAAAAACAATAATAAGAGAGGAATATATATGTTTAAAAATAATAATAAGAGAGGAATGTGTATGTTTAAAAATAATAAATAAGAGATGAATATATACGCTAAAAAACAATAATAAGAGAGGAATATATATGTTTAAAAATAATAATAAGAGAGGAATGTTTAAAAATGATAAATAAGAGATGAATATATATGCTTAAAAACAATAATAAGAGAGGAATATATATGCTCAAACCTCTCTCCCTCTCCCCCTCTCCCCCTCTCTCTCTCCTCTCCCTCTCCCTCCCTCCCTCCCTCTCCCTCTCCTATCATGTATTCATGCCCTGACAGGCGTCATATGGTCGTGTCAAGGTGCATCACCCCCATAAGATGTGGCGTGTTTATGTCTTTGTGGACTCTCGGGGGGGCGGTTCCAAACTGCAGAAAACGTGCAGTCGCTCCGGAGGGACCGCACGTTTTCTGCAGTTTTTAACGCCCACCGCCGCTCCGCCGCCTCGTCCCGCCTGCCGCATGTTCCATTAGCTAAACGAGTCCCGGCGGCTCGCGCACGACGCGGGGTCGCGTTTCACTAGATTAAATCTCGGGAGTGTAATCTTTCAGAGTAAAAGGAGAAGGTCAACGGCCCGGACCCTCCGAGGTCGAGCCGCCGCCATCCGAGTCCCCGCCTCGCCCCCGCGGCGCCGCGCAGGTTAACCACGGCTGTTGTCTCCGGGCGTTCTTCTCGAACAGCGTGAGAGAGTGTGGCATTGCATGAATCCTCCTCCTCCTTAAAGTGATTTTCCATTAACCTTGAAACGGCGACTGACTTCCTTCGCTAGACGGAGGAACGCTGGGAGCGCCGCCGCTTGATGGGAGCGCTAATGGCCGGGAGCCTCGTGTGCATACGTGAGCAAATGTTAGATGTGACGGGAGCGTGGGCCTGAATACACGAGTTCAAGAGGACGAGGAGTTTGTCTTTACCTTCGCATTCTGCGGAAGGTTATGTTTTGATCGCCGTGTATTTATTTATTCATGTATTTATTTATTTATTTGTATGTGTGTGTGTGTGTTATTCGCATAAGTCAAAAAGTATTAAACTGAATCGCATGCAATTTGGTGGGATGATTGGTTATTATCCGAGGACCATTTGATTATATTTTAGGATTGATCGGGTCAAAGGTCAAGGTCAAGGCCATGAAAAGGTCAACATCTTCTTTTTACAATAGCAGGGTAAATTTGTATCTAATTGGTATGCAACTAATGCCAACATGTTCATAATTAAATGCCCAATCTTGTGATATACGAAATGTCATAACAACGGTATTACATACAGTACAAATTGTATCAATTACCACTACATGGTTTTCTTTCTAAATCAATAAATCCAGGCTGATGTTCATACATAATTCTTTTGTGATGTTTACCACAATATCCGGTATCAAGTTACATCAATTTACAGTTCCCCACACATTCATGACAAGTACCAAAAAAGTGTATAAACTACTCAAACATATTGTTAAATAACTCTTGTTTATTGGAGTGTAGAAATATTGTACGTAAAAACATTTCTCTAATATTTTAAAATAAATACATTTTATTTGAAAACCTTCAAAATAAAAGCGCAGGATATTTTTATGCAATGTCTTTAAGAAAAGGGGATCATGTGTCTTTCAAGCCGTCAGGGGCCACATGACATGATGGAGGTAAACTGAGAACGGGGAAGATTGCAACAGAGACAGAAAAAGACAAAAGAGAAAACCGGTGAAGCAAGTTCAACGAACTGAATGAACCAGAACAACAACAACAGAACGGAAAACTCTCAATTCCGTTGAGACAAAGTCTGCAAAGTATTTTGATTACTCAAAATATATACACAGCGATTAAAACTGGCGACCACAGTCTTTTGGCAACCAAGAGCTGATTGGTCTGCTGGCAACCACGTTGAAAAGTGTTGCGCCCAAACATTTGATTCTTCATTGTTCATAACGCTGATTACCGCCGTCGCCCGCCTGGTAATTATGAATAGACTCCAAACAACCTTTTTGTTAGAAAATGTAAATTTGAGAAAACCGACGTCGTTGCCAGGGTCCTTTCCGGGAGCCGCAGAGGACGTTAAACTGAGTTAACACGGCGGAGACGAGCGAAAAACCTGGGCGCGTTTGTTTTTTAACCAAAGCCAAAAAGCGGTGTGCTTCCCCGAAGGTCACGAGACGACCTTCAAGCCCGCCGCCCAATCGATGAAGAAATTTAATCACGGGAAGTTAGCCGGGGTCCAACAACCAAATCATGTCAAAGAGAAGAAGAAATAAAGGAGCTTCGGAATCATAGGCAACTGAATGTTAAATATAATTTTGTTAATTTGCAGACGCGTTAATGTTTGCTTCGTCTGTTCGACATTATAAAAACATCTCGGGCCTCCTGGAGGGTCCTGGTGGATAATCATCTTTCAGTGAATATTAAAAAGGTTACGCAGAATACTATCACTGCACTTACTTTCATATAGATTTTTTTTTAATGGTATTTCACAAGCACAGATGCACAGACTTGTGTTGTATTCCCTAAAAAGCCTTCCGACAGACTCCTTTATTAATTAGAGGAGGCTGCCGGACTACGACCGCCATCACTCACGGCCATCCCGTCGTAAACAGAAGTCACGGTTGCTTTATTTATATTTGACGTCCATCACGATTTGTCAGGCGGAATTGGGGCCGCGAAGGCCGGGCGCAGAGAACGGAGGCCGTAAAGATTTAACAACTTGTTGATTTAGCAAATAGCAATGTTTACGAGGCGACTACGTTTTGCGGTAATTGATGCGAACGTCACGTTAGAAAAACGCTCCGAATGCGATCAGAACAGGGAGAAACGGAGCGGAGAGAAGTCGGGATGCCAAATTGCTGTCAAATTCAGAGAAATTACGGAAAATTCAAAACCAGGCATCAAACATCTTTTCCACGTCCTCTGCTGCAGAATTACAGCCTGGTGTTGAGTAGCTCCCATTCACAAATGTAACTGGGCACATAACTACAATGATTCTATTTTATTCAAGATATTTTATCAATATATTGTCACGCAAGTGTCTTTTTGCCTTTGTTTGTCTGCTGTTTGTTTTTTCCGTCAAGAAGGTTTTGTTTTTGCCCTGCATTAAATCCATTAAGTCCATTTGAACGAGGCAAAATGGCCGATTTGGCACGTTTTTGTACTAAAACCTCTATAATTTTGTTCTGCTTTACTTTTTCAAAGTAAAACTTTGCAGGGAGAATGTTAACACACAGTGCTTTTTTAACAATTTTTATATTTTTTTCGGTTTGCCATCTTCATTTACTCTTACCCAGTAACATATACACTGATATGTACACATTTGAACAAAATATTAATACATTTTTTATGTAAAAGTTATTGAAAAAGCCCTCGTGGTTGCAGAGATGCACTATTATTAGTTTGATATGCAATTTTCGGAGCAGAGACCTAAAAAAAGCTTTCTTAAAAGGTTAATACGATCATTTAGAATAACTAATAATTATCTTAACCTGGAATCTGCAGGTTTTAATTTATTGCATTACGTTATTACTTTCAATTAGCTTTAGATTTAGATTTAGAAAAGAGAGAAATCATTTTTGTCCATCTGTTGTTGTTGTTGGATATTTGATGTTTCAATAACATCTGAGGTACAAAATGTTATTGGTGCCCTTCCAATAAGTTACGGTAATTACGTGAAAAAGGAGGAGGCTCCCCATTAATTGGTCATCATTCATAATAGTAATTAGCTATTTCATTTCAATTAATTTGGTTTTGAGTTGTTTGGAGCCGCCCCGCCTCCTCCCAGATGATGTCTCCATACCAATTTGACTGCATTCTCACGTACATCTCGAAATGGGAAATGTAGTTCTTCTCCCATGTTACTGTTGCAGTTCTGAACGCAGTTAAATATTCAACGTTGTGAATAAAAACAAAACTGAAAATTAAGGTGCGGTAAAAATCATAATTCGTAAGACTTTGTTTGACGTTATTTGATTCGCAGACATAACATTAAATCACACTGTGGCGTCCCGTGTGAAAGTCCTGTGTTTGCTCGTGAACGTCCACGGGCGATCGTTGGAGACGTATTTGTGATGCATCAAAAAACGAATTTCCATCGAAATATTATTCACGATGGTACGGATTATAACGCATAATGATCTCAAACCAGAGAGTATATTCACGACATTAAACAAGAGAAACAATACCTGAAAAATACCGGCTCAATAAATATATTCCCACTTCTAAAAGAATAAAATAAGCTTCACTCCACCATCAAAGGCAGGTATTGCACCACTGCATTGCCCCTCCCCCCCCCTAGTAGAACATCCTTCGCCTCGCCCGTGTCAGATTGATTCGGGGGATCGGCTCGGCCGGGACGGCGAACATTTCGCCACCCCTAATGCACTTCTGAGGTGGGAGTGTTTCGGTTTATTGTGGCTCGGACTTGATATTCATAGCCGGCCGCCTCGCCTGTGCATGATAACGGTCGTTGGATGTGCACGAGTTACGGATGCGGGGCGGCGCTCGTTTAAGGGCTCGCTCGCTCGGTTCGGCCGGATTACGAGGTTTTCCAATTCCCCCCCCCCCACCCCTCCTGAGTTGGTATTACGATCACATTTCTTTGAAAGCAGCCACTCTATCAAGGGTCTCCTGCAGCTCCTTGAACACAACTCCTCCATTAGGAGACCGTCCGTCCGGGGGTTCTTAACCAGGCGTGCGATTTCATTGGATAGTCGACGCGACCATCAAGTAGTCGATACTCATTTAGAGCGCCGAGCCCATCACGGTGATCCGAGGCGTGCCGCATCACATCCTCAACCGAGAGCCCGAGGTAGGAAACCTCTTTCGCTGAAAAGAGATCGTATAGGAAAAGCTTTTTACATCTAAATGGGCCATTAAATGTTATTCTCACAACTCGTATATATTCGATTACACGTTTTTCGCTTGGAGCTCAGAGCGCCTATCGCCCGTTGCAAGGTTTTTTCCGGCATGGTTTTCTTTGAAGTTACTGTATTTTATGTCTTCACATGGGGGTCCCAGGTCGATGCTACAGGGTACAAAGGTTTCCTCTGGACACAGGGATGCCAAATAGTCAATACGCATCTAGCAGCTCTAAACCGATCACGAAGATCCGAGGCGTGGAGCATCAAATCCTCAACTCAAGCCGGAGGTAGGAAACTCCTTTGCTGAAAAGAGATCGTATAAGAAAAGCTTTTTAAATATAAATGGGTCATAAAGTGTGCAACAATTTGGGATTTTCACCACTCGTATATATTCGTTTACTCGATTTTTGCTTAACGCTCAGAGCGCCTATCGCCCATTGAGAGGTTGCTTTTTTTTCGGCACAGTTTTCTTCGAAGTTACTGTATTTTATGTCTTCACTGGGGGTCCCAGGTCGATGCCACAGGGTACAAAGGTTTGCTGTGGACACAATGCTGCCACCTCTTCTGGGTGGTTGCCCTCGGCCTTATTGGGTTCAACGTTTCATTGCACCGCTCGGATCGCTGAGTTTTCGGTCGAAACGGTCGATCGCTGTCTTTAACCGACGCGTCTGCAGACCTTCCGAGTTTTTTTTTCAAGGACTGCAGAAAGAAAAACACACACACACACACAAAATGCCTGAATAACATCTATTTATTTCACACTCGACTGAGAAGTAATTACTTACTATGCGATTCAACGGTTGTCCCTCAAATTAGAATAAGAATGAGAAAAGATATGAAGAAAGCAAATGAAGAAAAAGCATCAGCAGAAAATTACTTACGCAAACAAACTAAAAAATGCTTTACAAGCATATTCAATACATTGCTGAACTGATGAGTTCATTCATCACATTTTTCTTCTCCTTTTGGACTTACGGTCTGACGCACTGAGCATCGCAGAGAGGTCTGCTCAGACTCTGGGAATCAATGATGGGACATTCTTCACCGTTTTATGACACCCGGCCATCAATCGGCAGATTAAGCGAAGATGAAATTAATCATAAATCGCAGCCGCTAAATATTTAATACGACGTCCATATAACCTTTAGTGAGTTTTTTTCCGGTCTCATTGGTACACTTGGTGAATTGCGACCTAGATACAGGAAGCTGCAGGTGGAAGGAGAATAAATATGAAGGTGAAGGATTTCGGGGGGCGCCTTTTGCGCCCGCTGTTTGTTTTGTTCTCCCCATAAAGATTAAATATAAAATAGCATCAATCAAAGAGCGATTTTTCTTTTCTTTTTATGTATTTGTTTCGGGCCGAGAACGTCGTGACGTACAGAAATAACCGACTCTGACACATTAATATCTCCGGCGATGGTACGACGCCATTACTTATGAACGAGATAATATTTCAACCCAGAGCAACGCCGGAACTGCCTCTCTTTCCGGCGCCTCCCGTCTCATTTAGGCCAATATCGCATTGCGTCATTTTGGTCTCAGAACAAACAAAAAAAGATAAACACAACTTCTGTTTTCGGATCCCATTTTTCACGGGTTGTCGTAAAACATCAAAGGCGTTTTTATAGGAGACGCAAAAGGCGGATTTATCTCAAAGTGTGTGCACATATTTGTTAAAATCCCTCCCAGTTGGTACTTCTCCTTTGCCAAGATGCTTCATCCACATGACAGGTGTGGCACGCTGATTAACCGGCGTGATTAATACACAGATGTGCCGTGGGCTGGTCACAATTAAGGCCACGGTGAACTACGGCTTTCACTCGGCCGAGGCTCCAGATGTTCGCTCGTTCCTGGTCACACAGGATTCGCCGGCGACGGAAAAACACTTTTACAAAGCGCCAGACCGGATTTGGTTACGATGACGGACGGCAGTCGGGTCCGGATCCTGCTGACGGGGCGATTTCTGCAGAGATTCTTCAATTTGCACGAATCCAAGTGTTGCATCAGCTCTCCGGGCCGCCGGCCTCAGACCATCTTTAAGATGCGGACCGGTGTGCTTTCAAGCGTTCTGCCAAATGATGTGTTATAATGGTGCTTTTGAATCAGCATCTTGATACGCCGGAGCGGTCCGGTCTCACACATTGAGCACAACACTTGAGAGAGAAAAAAAGGTTTATGTGCATTTGATTGAGCAAAACTCTAAAGTTTTGTTTAAAAAAATAAAAATAAAGGCTACAGGATAAATTGTGGTGGATTTTTTTTAAAAACAATTACACACTTATGTTTACCAATATTTGAAAGTGCCTCTCGAGTGCAGCGGAAAACAAAACAAAATTAAGAATATTGAATTTTAATCTTAAAAATAAAAGGATCTTGGAGCTTTGTTCACTTATGATAAGATGAAATGTTATTCATCTTTTTAGAATGACTCTTAGAAAACAGGGCAAAGAGAGAAAAATGGATCCCAGAAGAAGACTTGGAAGGGAACAGCGTCTACAAGCGCGTCACAACAAGATCTATAGTAATAAATGTGTAATGTCAGTTCTTTCTGAAAAAATGTAAGACAATCCCCCCCGAGGGAAACAATCCGGTGATGTTCTCCTCTTTGCGTGTCACTAAACGTCTTCAGTAGCACAGATGGCGGTTTTCCGGCTCCATCGTCTCTTCGCAGACGTTCAAGAAGTTAATCAAACCTCAGAACCCTGAGCCATGAATAAGACATTTGGAAGACACTTAGTGGGAAAGACTGTCTGGCTGATGTCTGCCGGCTCCAAAGTCCCCCCCCCTTTTTTTATTCCTTCCAGCAATATTTTCTTTGAGGAAACGATATTTCATGTGTTCGCTCAGGCTCTACCGTTGGAGCCATTGGCAGCAACGGATGTTTACCGCTATGCTAACGGATTTGTTGCATCTCCTCCCGTCCTCCGCTCGCCGTTTGTCGAGTTTAAGTTAGATCAGCTTAAGCTTCGACTGTAACCGACACGTTCTCAGCCCTGAATGCGTGAAAGGCTGCAGAAAGCCAAACAATCTTTTTCGATATCCCTCTTGGCGGAGAAGTCGTAGCTCAACGGGCGCTCCGCCGTCTTCGCCGTGTGTTAGAAAAGAAACAGGGAAAAGATGAAGAAGAGCAAAAAAATTATGAACAAAGCATGTTAATTATAATGGAGCTGAAATAATTAAGTTAATTTATCAGTCTTTTTCTTTTGGACTGATGGTCTGAGAAGATAAGAGAAGTCCGTTTCTACACCAAGCCTTTAAATCGGCAGACTAATCATGAGGGTAGGCTGTAGTTTAGTGGGGTAAGGGGGTCTTCCTATAACCCCAAGGTTGTAGATTCGATCCCTGCTCTCCCCAGTAGTTGAAAGTCGAAGTGTCCTTGAGCAAGGCACTGAACCCCCAGTTGCTTCCCTAAGGATGGGTTAAATGCAGGGAATGCATGTGGTTGCCTGTGTACCTGAACAATGACAATAGACTGAATCCAATCCAATGACGCAGAGTCGAATGTTACGATAGAGTCGTAGTATATTAACCATATATCATTCACTTGATTTTAATGATTTTTTTCTTGATTAATGCGACTTATTCTTTGAATAAGCACTCCGCTTTTTCAGCATCGCCAGCTTCAACTTTGTACAATTAAGTAGCAATTAATCTCGATAATAATTTGGCTGCCACCAGATTTGCTCTTCAGGTACCGATTTTTTATTCTTTTTTGTGTGATAAACGTTTAAATTACACTATCATTAAATGTTCCTCCAGAGAGCCAAGTGGGGCTTGTGAGCCAAATATGTCTTAACCCAGGGAGTGAGGCAAAAAATATAATGCCACTCATCATACTTCGATTAAACCTTAAAAAGTTTACGGTTATTCACACATTTTCTCACGTTGATGACATTGTTAACTCAGAATTCAACGTGTTGGCCGTCGCCGTCTGAGCTTTTTGTTTGGAAGTGATGCGATAGGGACTGTGGAGTGTTCAGCTTAGGTATCAACCTATCACAAAGTAGCCCCGCTCTAAAGCAAGTAAACTATGGTCCCATTTAGAGTCAAATAGAACCTTCTTTATGGTCTATTTAGCTCTATAGCTTAAAGTACTAAATGATGACACCATGATGTATAGAAGAAGACTTGAAACTAGAGACTGAGACATACACTCATGTTTACAATGTTTACTGAGGCAGAAATAGTCATTTATATAGACTTCTATACAAGCAGAGGAGTTTCCCCCTGGTGGTCAGTAGAGAGAATGCAGCTTTAACACATGAAGCATAGACTTCTATACAACTAGAGGAGTCGCCCCCTGGTGATCAGTGGAGAGAATGCAGCTTTAACGCATGAAGCATAGACTTCTATACAACCAGAGGAGTGGTCAGTAGAGAGAATGCAGCTTTAAAAACAATTAAATATTGGGCCCAGTTTTTAGAACTAGAGGTTGCCAACAAAGTATATGTGCCTGTATTTACTAAAAGTTATGAATCCCTGCAGTAAAATGTATCTGCATGTAAATGTCCAAAAGACATTGCTATGAAAGTTCTGAAACTTGTCTGCTCGGTTATTTGGGGAAGAGCACTTGAGAAAACAAACAAGTTTGTCAAGGTCAGCCAAGTTTTTGGGGTTCTTGAATCTGGAACGCTTAAGGGTCTGAAATACAAATTCAAACTGTTTATTCGACCCCCTCGTCCGGCCTGGACAGCGTGAGTCTTGTTTGTTTCCTCTCATCCGGAAACTTGATTTTATTGAGACCAAACACACAGAAGAGGAGCAGCCCTGAGGGGAGCAGCAACGGAAAAACTGCAATCCGATGCAGGCCTTTCCAATTAGCTCGATGCAATCCCAGTGAATGCTGACGGCTAGAAATTATGACTGATGCTCTCGATTCCTCCATCCGCCGATACATATCCATCAATCGCCGGGGACCTAATTCAGGTCAGGGTTCTCCCACGTCCCCATTCTTCACCCCAGTGCAAATTTTTATTTATTTAGTAATGCGAGTCAAACCCAATAGCTTCTCTGGGGAGGACTGGATGAAGTGCCAAGTACAGGCGAGGGGATAATTAACTCAGCTTTCCAATTAGGACAAAGCCATCCGCTGAGGATACAAGTGGGGAGAGCGTAAACACTCAGTCATCAGCGTAGGCGGAGGACACGGACAGGCAGGCGGATGAATAATACGAGGGAAATATGCAGGCTAATGGTAAACGCGTAAACAAAATGCCACGAGATGTGATGGATGCCGCGGTTTTTGTGTCTATTCCTGTGGACGGCGGGACTTTTTTGAGACAATTATGATCAATTTGTATCAGCACATTAGGAGACTTTTACATCCGATAAATGCATATTATTATTTTTTTCCGGTATATTTTGCGAGTTTTATCGAGGACGTGCACTTAGAGATGTGGATCTGAGATGATGAATTTTCTGAAAACAGAGTTGGAATAAAAAGGTCCCACTGAGACGAAGGCGTTGGGCCCGGCTTCACTAAAACAGACTCTGTAGACCACCGGAAGTAATCGGTCTTTTTCTAGTCGTAGCCGAGGAGTATTATTTACAGTTTCTAGCATTTACTTTGCCATAATGACTCTTGATGTCTCTTGAGAAAAACTTTATTTTTATTTTTATAAAAGCGAAATGGTTTGCAGAATGCTCAAAAAGTATATATATTTTAAAAAACTGGTCCTTTGGGTCGAGCTTGTATTGCAGTTTCAGGGGGTTGCAATCATTTGAAGTGTTACTAATGGCGATATTAAACCAGTGGCCTTGCTTCCAATCTGTGCCACTGGATAGATCACATCGCTTCCAGCCTCTTCCTGGGGTAAAGATTGAAACTTTGGTAAATCTGTTTGTTAGAGAAAACCAGTACATCAAGGAAGAAAAAGCCACAACAAAACGCATTTGGCATTCTCTCTTTTTTCCGATGCTCTTTTCATTCTTTTTTTGCTAGATACCAAACAAAACCAAGTCTCATGTGGCGCAAGCACAATTTGAAAAGGGAATAGCAAACTGAACAAGAGTCATATCGTTTAAACGATGATGCGCTCCCCGTCTTCCTTGATCTGCTGGCAAAAAAAAAGGAGCTGGCACGGAAGAAAAAATGACAATTTCCACATTTAAACTGTTTAACTCCTGGGAAAACCAAAAACATTCAATTGACTAAAGCCTCAGACATAAAACCAAACAATTGGACAAAAAAAAATCTAAATGACGTACAACTATGTATTATGTTGCTTGGTTTTATAATTTTAAAGAAACGAGCCGTGGCTTCATTTCATCCACTGACGATTATTAATTTATTCATGGGTATTTATCATCATATCCGGCGAGTGACAGTAGCTATGGGCAGATGGGTAAGAGACTCATAAATATGAATTAATGTGAGAGCATTCCACACTCACAAGTCAGCAACTACGATACTAAATGAGAACGATGTTCAAGGGTCTCTCGGCAGCTTCATTATTCACTTCCTACATAAGGATTATGGCTCATTGTTTAGAGGTTTTCTTGACACCCGTGACACACAATGTTTTTTTTATTATCTTTAATGTTAAAAAATAAGGCTGATTTAATTGAAAGTGCTGGAGTAGATGTTGATTTGCTCTCAAACATGAAAAAATAAAACCCGGTGGAGATATTTATTTTCTTCAGAATGACAAATGGAAGAAATACTGAAAGAGAAACTAATTAGTGAGTTGGTAATTTTCATTGGTGAACGAAGGACATATCACCATGACCTCAGATCGCTGTATGGTTAAGAATCTAAAAGAGTACTAGAAATACGAGCTTGTAGTTTAACGGCTCCACTGAGCTGCAAATATGCATTTCAAATCAAATTAAATAAGTCATTCTGTTGCCTGATCCAAACTTTTACTTTGAAAAAGACTATGGATGAAACTAGGATGCAGGATGGCTGGATAGATGGATAGATGGATAGATGGATAGATGGATAGATGGATAGATGGATGGATAGATGGATGGATGGATGGATAAATGGATGGATGGACAGGTATATAGAACGATAGACAGATAGATGGATAGATATATAGATAATTGGATAGACGTATAGATATATAGATGATAGATGGATAGACGGATAGATGATAGATAGATCGATGGATGATTGATGGATAGATGGATAGATGATGGATAAATAAATGGATAGATGGATAGATGGATGGACGGACGGATGGATATATAGATGGATAGATGGATAGATGGATGGGTGATAGATGGATGGATATATAGACAGATAGATGGATACACGGGTAGAAGGATAGATGGATGGATGGATAGATATATAGCCGGATAGATGGATGGATAGATGTGTAAACGGATAGGTGGATAGATGGATATATATACTGTATATAGATAGATAGATAGATAGATGGATAGATATATAGATGATGAATAGATGGATAGACGGATAGATGGATACATAGATACTATATTCATCCCCAGCCGGAAATGTGGTTGTCGTACAATAAAATAAAATAGCAAGACATATTACATTTAACAATTAAATAATGAAGAAAATGAAAAAGACGAGGGAGTGAGAACCGCGAGACAGGTTGAATTAAACTAAAACAACCTTTAAGCTCAAAGACACTGGCGCGCTCCAGAGAGAAGCTTCAGGAATAAATTATTAAGGACACACGAATAATCGCCAACATGATTTGTATCAAATGTCTCTCGGAGAAAAGAAAAGGTAAAGCATTGACGGATCCCACCAAGGAGCCAGGAAGCCAAGAGGCATGTGGGAAGGAGAGGGGGAGGTCAGAGACAGCAGTAGGTGCTACATGACAGCAGCCCGAGAATGGAATAAAATAATCTCTCCGCCCGAGGGCTCGGTGTTCAGTGACAGCCTGTCGATGTCTTTGAGTTTCACTTCTTTGGTTGACAGAGCAGATCAGCCACGCGTCGCTCACAGGGCGGCGGCGGCCATCATTAGAAAGAGAGGGAGAAAAGTGTAATTTTGCAATATTACATGGCGGGAAGAAAGAGAGAGAGGGAAAGAGAGAGAGACACAAACACAGAGGCGTTGAGTCTATTAATGTCTCCGGAGTGCAAGTGCCAGAAGCGTCCCTGGCAAATGCTGTATGGAGCTTAATTAAATCATATTAAAGTTCCCGTAGGTTTGTCTCCTAACAGAACAAATTACTGTTGAATTATCGGCCCCTTTCATATTCCTTATTTCTTTTCTGTGGTGCAATATATTGTATGATTTGTATCTCCGTGTCCAACATTGGACGCCCGGCGCCCTTCGGAAGGGCGTTCAAGTGACTGCCATAAAAATGAAATGCTCTCGGAGCGACACCTCCTCGCTCCCGACTCGTCAATAACTCACCGGCGGTCCTACGCTTCGAACCGGCGCCACGTACCCCCGCAGCGACGCTTTGAGGCGTCTCGGTGACATCCACGTTGCCCTTTCAAAATAAAACTGCATCTTCATGAGGGAGTACTGTTTAGGCTATCAAAATACTTGGTTGGTTTCAGGAGAGGGTGGTTAGCCCGACGTTAGCTCACCACGTGATTCATAAAAGGACAAAATAATAAAAATACGTGACACGAACATCGATCTGCCGGGTGAAAGTCCCATCCATCGCATCGGGGACCGACGCCTCCATTGGGAGTGAGACCGACTATTCTACTATCTACTTATCTCTATTCATCTTTTTATTGTATTTATATTGTATTTTCTAAGCAAATCATTTTGTCTGGAATTCCGTGTACCGTGATTTTAAGGCGACCGTAGTGATTTGAGGTACTAGGATACCCGGTGAGTTAGAAATGTGACAACGATTGCATTTTGGGACCACTTGGGTATCAGAACATGATGAATATAATTATTTTCTTTAAAGAATAAAACAATAGGTTACACCACCACAACAGCACGTCGGTTTAATATACAATACAAATTGTTGTGGAATTACTCGACTGATGGGAACTTTCCCAAGAAACCCATGAACATATAAGACGATTGATTTCCCATGGCTCAGTTCTTGCAAAAAAAGTTCCCAATCCTCAGATTGTGAAAGGAATCTTTTAAATATATAATTGCCTTTTTGGTTAATACACAAAATATCTGATGAAAATCGATTGGCACCAAAATACCACGAGTCCCACAATGTCTCCGTCTCTGCGTAAAGGTATTTGAAGGTCGCCATAGCGATGGTGAGCGTGTGCGGTGATCTATACGAAGCGTGTGATGTGATCTGAGAGTTTAATATCGGAGGGTAATGCACCGTCATCAGGGGCAGAATGTCAAGACAAGCATCCCAAAATAATTCCACGAAGGGGCGGAGGTTATCAGCCATTTGTACTATCGGCTTCAAGCAGTGTAAAGATTTTTTTTTTTTGATAACGTCAAAGGGGAAAATAATGTGTCGGGTTCGTAAGGTTCATGATGGATTCTCCAGGTTGTTGCAACATGAAGGTGGTTTAGTACTTCCTGTTTTAAAGACCAAACAACTCTGAGAAGCAACCTCCCTTTTTATGGGAAGTCATTACGAGGCAGGTGACGAGGGCGACGTAAAAAAATTAAGGAAAAGGCGTCGGAGTGTAGAAGGAGGACGAATTATTGACTCGTGCGGGACGAGAAGTCGGACCGAAAATTCAAAGTCATCGGATCGCCGATTTAATGTCTCTCAATAAAGGTTTGACGATGTGATTCATTCTCATATCTTGGAATAAAACTTTAACTTCAGAGACATGAGAACCTCAGAGTTCAGCATGCTTTCAAACATACGCGATTAAATACTTTTTTGTCTTCTTCTTTTTACACCCGAGGCGTTTGAAAGCGCAAAGAAAAAAAGCTCCACCAATACGAAGAGCCGTGCCAAACCGGGGTTAACTCGCGTTTTTAATCCGTCTGTTTTCCATCTCTTAACATGTGGGTTTATTTCGGCGTTGTCTATAAATGAACCGAGTTGCAGAGAGATTGCATCATCCGCCTTCGCTCGGCTGCTGACTGGCATCGAACGGCCGCCACCTCGGGATTCACGCACTGCTTTCATTCACGGCAGAATGACACAACTCTCAGAACAAGTGGCACGTTCACCTTCACCTCCAAACAAAACCTCCATTTTCTGGAACGAGTCGCCTCGCATCTCGTGGCATCTCGGCTGGTCTGGTCTGGTCTCGGTGGAGTCTCATCTCGGCGGAGCCTCGTCTCGTCTTGGTACAGTTTTGTCTCGTCTCGGTACAGTTTCGTCTCGTCTCGGCGGCGTCTCGTCTCGGTAGAGTCTTGTATCGTCTCGGTAGAGTCTTGTCTCGTCTCGGTAGAGTCTTGTCTCGGTGGAGTCTCGTCTCGTCTCGGTAGAGTCTTGTCTCGTCTCGGTAGAGTCTCGTCTCGGTAGTGTCTTGTCTCGTCTTGGTACAGATTTGTCTCGTCTCGGTAGAGTTTTGTCTCGTCTCGGTGGAGGATCGTCTCGGTAGAGTCTTGTCTCGTCTCGGTAGAGTCTTGTCTCGTCTCGGTAGAGTCTTGTCTCGTCTCGGTAGAGTCTTGTCTCGTCTCGGTAGAGTCTCGTCTCGGTGGAGTCTCGTCTCGGTGGAGTCTCGTCTCGATAGAGTCTTGTCTCGGTGGAGTCTCGTCTCGGTACAGTTTTGTCTCGTCTCGGCAGAGTCGCGTCTCGGTAGTGTCTTGTCTCGTCTTGGTACAGTTTTGTCTCATCTCGGTAGAGTCTCGTCTCGGTGGAGTCTCGTCTCGATAGAGTCTTGTCTCGGTGGAGTCTCGTCTCGGTACAGTTTTGTCTCGTCTCGGCAGAGTCGCGTCTCGGTAGTGTCTTGTCTCGTCTTGGTACAGTTTTGTCTCATCTCGGTAGAGTCTCGTCTCGGTGGAGTCTCGTCTCGATAGAGTCTTGTCTCGGTGGAGTCTCGTCTCGGTACAGTTTCGTCTCGTCTCGGCGGCGTCTCGTCTCGGTAGAGTCTTGTCTCGTCTCGGTAGAGTCTCGTTTCGGTACAGTTTTGTTTCGTCTCGGTGGCGTCTCGTCTCGGTAGAGTCTTGTCTCGTCTTGGTAGAGTCTCGTCTCAGTGGAGTCTTGTCTCGGTGGAGTCTCGTCTCGGTACAGTTTTGTCTCGTCTCGGCAGAGTCGCGTCTCGGTAGTGTCTTGTCTCGTCTCGGTAGAGTTTTGTCTTGTCTCGTGGCGTCTCGTCTCGTCTCGGTGAAATCTCATCACAGAGTCACGTCTCATCACGGCGGCGTCTCGTCTCGGCGGCGTAATTCTTAGCGAATGAATCCGTCCCCCGTGACTCCCATGTGGGTCGTTGTGATCAATGGCTCCCCCGGGATCGCCCGTCACCTTGGACGTCGCGGTAAAAAGCGTATTAAGTGAATGGAGTGGAAGTGGCTCACGTAGTCGAGGCTGGACTCAGCGTCTGAAGGGCGAGGAGGGGGCGGCGGCCATTGATTTCGGGAAGGTAAAACATATTCTCTGTCACACACACACACACACATGCGTCACTCTGGAAAACAGACGTTCCCGTCGGAGTCGCCTGCGACGCGGTGGGTGGGGGAGGGCGGTGGGATAAAGCTGACGGAATGAGCACAGACACACACACACACACACACCTGTAGGTAAATACTCATCAGACCAGAGTATTGGGTGCTGCGTCTTCCACATTATTCCATCATTACGCTGTAGCGGCGCCGGGCTCCGTCCTGCAGCCCCCTGATAGCCTCTGTCGAGTTTTTGGACCCCGGCGCAGTTTTGGCTTCAGGGAAAACCCGGAGGGGGGAGGGGCGTCGGGGAGGGTGTGTGTGTGTGGGGGGGGGGGGGGGGGGGATGTCTTATTTTCCAGGCTTCATTGTCAGCCTCGTTTTATGGACCTGCCGGGCTGAGGCACATCTTCAGCTCATAAAAAAGGTCCTAACTATTATATACCCCCCCTTCATATGTTGTAGTTGCCCCTTTCAATATCTGATAGAGACATATATCTAAAGAGAATTCACAGATGTGGATATTGTTTTGGGCTATAAACTCCGCCCCCCATCATACATATATATATATATATATATATATATATATATATATATATATATATATATATATATATATATATATATATGCCATTGTGCATGCAATATAATGTACATTTCAGCTATTTTTGTCTGAAAAAATTTACTAAAATTAAGTTATATATGAAATACCGAGTGCATTTTCTAACAGCACTATCTATATATATATATATATATATATATATATATATATATATATATATATATATATATATATATATATAATATATATAATGTGTTCTGCTGCTGGGAGTCAGTCCACTTTATTAAATCCCAAATTAAAAGAGGGAGAAAAGGTTAACTCAAAAGCTGCTCATCCGCTGAGCTGTCAGGGCGCCTCGTCTCCGTAATGGGAAACCCCAATTAGTGGCCCGGCAGCAGGGGGAGAGGGCCACGTCGACGTGACATCACAGACGACAGTATGCCACAATATTCCATATGCCACATCATTCAGGGACCTGAAGCCCTCATGGTATACAATATGTCCACAGACACTACCGTTCAAAAGTTTGGACTCACTTAGAAATGTCCTTAACTTTCCAAAAAAAAAATGTTTAATCAATGAAGATAACGTTAAATTAATCAGAAATACTCTCTCTACATGATTAATATGGTAAATGGCTATTCTCTGGTGTTTAATGAAGTCTCTACAGAGGTGTATAGAGGCCCATCTCCATGTTCTAGTGGTACATTGTGTTATCGCCTAAGAAGACTAGCAGAGGGGTAGAAAACACTGTAAATCCCTTTTTATGTGGGCGCAGCTGAAAACAGTTATGCTGGGGAGAGAAGCTCTAAAACTGATCTACCTTTGAGAGACAAGTTTGAAGAACAACATTAATATTTACAATATATATAATATATATAATATTAAATTAATTTACCTTGTCAATGTCTTGATTATATTTTATATTCATTTTGCAATTCATTTAAATAAATAAAAGTGGAAAACACTAAATGGTCGGGGTGACCCCCAAACTTTTGCAGTGTTCCTTCATTCTTTATGTTTTCAGAGTTTGTTTTTGGTAAAGTTCCGTTGCTTTAATGTGTTCTCTGCACTTATTCCATAGTTTTGAGTTTCCTCCCAGAAGAAGGAGCCCAGGTAGAGTCTGATCCAGCTCCTCCTCAAAGCTCTCCAGAAAGCTCCTTCTCTCCCTCCGTCTCCTCTCTAATGCGCTGTGATCTTTTCTTTCAGGTCCTTCAGACAGAGCTTTTTGCTTTCTGGCAGATAAATCTTAGATCAACTTTTATAAAGAAGAAGAAAACAACACCTTCTTCTTTCATTTATTAACCCTCTCAAGGCTGAAATATTGTTTCATATGGAGCTCTCTACGTGCAATTGTTCACGGCGCATCATTTTTATATCGTTCTCGAATGATAGAAAAAGAAGGTATTTACGTGTCATAACTTCAGAATAGTGTCACCAACAAAAGTACAAAGGATTCAGAACAGGTTTTAAAAAGTTCTAAAAGTTAAAGTTCAATATAAGTTTGCTTATTACCTTCGGATTGAAAATGTGGAAGGTAACGTTTTGATCTCTGTGTATTTGTATGCGTGCGTGTGTGTTATTTGTATAAGTCAAAAAAGTATTAAACCGAATCGCATGAGATTTGGTGGGATGATTGGTTATTACTGGGGACCATTTGATACGATTTTGGGATCGACCGGATCAAAGGTCAAGGTTGTAGAAATGTCAACATCTTCTTTGAATCACATGAAATTCAGTGTGACTATTGGGTATTATCCGGGGACCATTTGATTTTGGGATTGATTGAGTCAAAGGTCAAGGTCAAGGTTATGAAAAGGTCAAAATCTTCTTTTTACCATAGCACAGTAAATGTTTATGTTCATAATCCAATGCCCAATCTTGTGATATGCGAAGGTATGCGCTCTAGCGAGTGCCCATTCTAGTATTAAGTATGTCGGAATATGAGACGCAGCAGGAGTCATCAAATAAATGAACAAAGAATAGTCATTGAATGAAGAAAACAAAGGGCCCGGATGGTTGATTGTGTTGCTCTTCATGTCTTTCATTTCTCTTTCATTCAATCCATCACACATTCCTTTACAGTTCTATGGATTGCTGTAATAACACAATGTTCCCCCTGGTTCTACATGTTCGCTGATAAACGGTCAAGTTTTACTTTTGTTAGTATTTAATCGTTTGAATTTACAGGAGGAATGCATCTTCACTCAAAGTCATTATTATTTATTGTCAGTTTTTCCATCCGGCGTCTCCCCACCTCCGGGAGAAAAGCACCTTTAAAGTTGTTTTGTTGTCTCCCATCAAAGGATTAGGCTGATGCGGAGAAGCTGACTAACTCCCCCCTCCCTTCTTCCTTTCCGATGTTTTTTTTTCATGAAATAGTCAGAAGAATAAAGAATGCATTTGGCCAAAGGCCAATTCTGAGCCAGGAGAAACCCTGCAGAGCCATTATGGAAAGTTGTTTGTTCAGTTTTTCAGATCTCTGCTGGTTACTTTCTTTTAAATCCTCCAGAATAATCAAACTCCTGTATCCTTTTCTTTTGTTTTTCCAAGCGAAGTGCATTTGTGAAGCCGTAAGTGGACCCTAACGAGCCCCTGATTACGGTATCAATATCCTTGTAACTGCCGTGTTATGATACAAACAACAAGAAATTACTTAATAAGGGACATTTTTGATAACTCGGTTCTCGCCGGTTGACATTTGCGGCGCCGCGTTAGTTAAGACGGGAGCCGTTAGGTCACCGCGACCGCAATTACGGCGCCGCTTGTTGGAAGGTACCGCTCCATCTGCAGTGGGGAAAACCAGAAGATGGGGGATTCTGCAGCGATAAACCAAACCGACCTTCACCCGTCACGAGATCCACTCTCGGGGCGCCGTCGACCGCGCAACGCCCTCTGACCTCCGACCCGTTGACGGATGCAGACGATCCGATGCGTCGCCCGGCTGTGGAACCGCGGGGTTAAAAGGCGGCTTGCATGCTGGGGGAACAGAGCGGAGGAGGGGGGGGGGGGGTCTGTAGAGTAATGGGAGGTATGCACCAAAACACGTGAGTTTACTCGCTCGACCATTCGCCGTGTTCACGCCGTAAGCGTTGCGACGCTTCGCGAGGGGCGGGGCTTATCTCTGTGTCTCGTCTACGTAAAGACCGTTATCATTCCCATTTCATAATATATAATATATGTTATTGTGTTCATAACATTATAATATATGTTATTGTTTTCATAACATTATTATATATAATATATGTTATTGTGTTCATAACATTATTATAAATAATATATGTTATTGTGTTCATAATATTATTATAAATAATATATGTTATTGTGTTCATAATATTATTATAAATAATATATGTTATTGTGTTTATAATATTATTATGTATTTATTGTGTTCATAACATTATTATAAATAATGTATGTTATTGTGTTCATAATATTATTATATTTAATATGTTATTGTGTTTATAATATTATTATGTATTTATTGTGTTCATAACATTATTATAAATAATATATGTTATTGTGTTCATAATATTATCATATATAATATATGTTACTGTGTTCATAATATTATTATATATAATATATGTTATTGTGTTTATAATATTATTATGTATTTATTGTGTTCATAACATTGTTATAAATAATATGTTATTGTGTTCATAACATTAGAATCAATAATATATGTTATTGTGTTCATAACATTATTATATATAATATTTTTTATTGTGTTTATAATATTATTATGAAAGTTATGTGTTCATAACATTATTATATATAATATATGTGGGGCAACTCGAGAGCTGATTGGCCCGAGTTGCGAAATCAAGGTTTAAATATTTAAACTAGGGTCGAAAATGTTGTACCTTTACAAAATAGATTTCCCTTAAATTCGCCCTGTGATACCTCCGAAAGCCTCTGCTCTGACTCAGTAGTCTCCATTGCCAACGAACCCGTGGCGTCCGCGTACGTCTTATCTCAGCGTAGGCCGTAACCACGAGTTATAAACCACGAGTTATAAAGCTGAACTGTCGCTGCCCTCCTTTTCCTCCGACTGGAGGCATGTTGTTCCGGAGATGGAATCAAAGCTTCAAACACACAATCAGTGCGGAGGATCTTTCCGCCACTTCAGTGGCAATCAAGTCGGCCTCTGTTTTCCTCCCCCCCGCCGCTCCCGGGAGACGGAGCTCTGTGCCGAGCTACATTACATCCCACTTTCAACTCCCTTCGGCGCTGGAAGCAAAGTCCAACAGGTCTTCGTTCTCGGCCTGAGTGGAGCGACCCACTCGGGGGCCTTTGACTCCACGTGACCACATGACGAAGAAAAAATGTTCTGCTGGAGTATTTTTTGCAGGATTGTGTATCAGCCGCCCAAACTAAAGAATGGAGGGGGGTATCTACTTGATCTGGCGTTTTTATGTTAGTACTGTACCCAAAATCCATCCTTTCTTCTATATCTGCCGTCCCATTAGAACGAGTTTAAAGGGGACATATTGTGAAAATTCCACTTTTTTTAGTGATTCTATACGTTAATTTGGGTATCAGGCATGTCTCCCAACACAAAAACTCTGGAAAAAAAACTCTCAGGCGTCTTGTTGTGGTTCCTCTGTGTCAGAAACGATCTGCTGGAGTGCGTCGATTGGTATCACCACCAAAGTCTACGTAGATGTTGAAGCACGCCCATGTAGGGGGTGTGGCTACATGGCCTTGGAGGGGGGAGCTGGCTCATTAGCATTTAAAGAAACAGGCACTCAAAACAGGTCAATCTGTGGGGAGGTGTTTCTGACTCTTTGAAATGATTCTTGTGGTATTTCGACCAAAATATGTTACAAACATTTCATTAAGACCCCAAGGAACCAGATCAACTTAGGCAAAAAATAAAAAAATAGGCATACGACGGGTTCCTTTAAGTAATTATTTCGTCCATATTAACATAATAATGATGAATAATGAGCCACGGACATGTCTTTGTCTGTTCAGGGGGATCCCCTCGTGGGACCTCTTCTGGGCGGCTGGAAGCTCGCCGAGCGCTTTTCCCTCCGTGGCCGAGCGCCGTGACCGGCGGAGAAGAGAGGCCCGTGGGGGGGAGGTGTCTCGGCGCTTCAGTGGGATTACAGTTCCCGTTGCCAGGACTTCTCTCCGCTTCCCAGAGACGTGGACTCAGAGCTCCCGGTGCCCGTCTGGAGGAACGGGGACCGCCCTGCTAGCCTCAGTGCCGGTCTGTAGGCGACGTTGCCAAATCCCACCGCCACTGGTTTGTCACGCTTTGTGGCTCCTCATCACGTCCGTATCTACACCACCAGTGGGTTTATTATTCTGTTTTTAATGATATTCCCAAGGGTTTTTACACATAGGTTTGAGTTCTTATAAAACGTTGACTTAGGGCTGTTTTTTAAAAGTGAACCAGATGCGACTTTTAAAAGCGCAGTCGATGTTTTAAAAAAGGAAATGAAAGAGTTCGGCGAATACCACCATCTATTCGGCGAATTGTGTCTCGATGGCGAGGCTTTCAGTTGAAGTCGTGTTTCGACTTAGAATTATAAAGCTCTCCGTAATTAAATACCGGTGTCTCGTTGGGAAAACAGGAAGGAAAGGCGCCTCCTGGTTGATGCGATTGGCTGCCTTGGGCCTCTGGCTTGATCTTATTGGCCACCGTGGGCCTCTGGCTTGATCCTATTGGCTGCCTTGGGACTCTTTCTTGATCCGATTGGCTGCCTTGGTCCTCTGGCTTGATCCTATTGGCCGCCTTGGACCTCTGGCTTGATCCTATTGGCCGCCTTGGGCTTCTTGCTTAATCCGATTGGCTGCCTCGGCCGAGTGTGACATTGATGACCGATGTGCCTCGCGCTTAAAGTTGAGAATATTTAAACTTTGAAGCGCGCCTGAAAAACGCTAGAAAAACGCGGCGTGCGTCATTTAAAAGGCGCGCCGTAAGGAATCAACGGTTTTGCTAGCGACGCGTTTTTTGAGAGCCGCGTCGAAGTAGACCAGAGTCCTGTGTACCGAGCGCCGGTTCAGTCCGCCCCGTTTCTTCCATCTGCGTTTCCTGTGGCCGCCGTGTGAAGTCCACAAACTGCTCGTGTTTCCCGGCGCTTAGCGTTCCCTCGCCGACCTTAAATCAGCTAAACAGCGAAATGCAGCAGGACACGCACACGAACAGAGCCCCCCCCCGTTTGTCCAGCACGCATTTATTACCCTCCTCCGGCCCACGCACACAAAGCAACAGAAGCGAAAAGAACTCGCCTAAAGGCTCCCGTGTATGAAAGAGGTTGTGCGTCTAGGGAAGGCGGCTCAAGCCCCCGAGAGCACGAGATCGTTGTTAATCCGGTTAGGTGGGAGGTAATATTTTATTATTAGTCCCGTCCATTTAAGTAATGGGATTCTGCTCGCCATGCAGCCGGGTCGGGTGTCGGATTCATGTAAATGGTATAAGTTATTACAGAGATGTGGGAATGCCCCATATGCCGAGACTTTGCTAAATACTCTCGGCTGAGAAGAGAGAAACTACGGTATTCCCGATGGACACTGGAATACCGACTTTAAGTAGCTCTGAGTGTTCCCTTTCTCTAATCGTGAAAAGGTTCAACGGGATGTTTTAAAGCCTCGTCTTCTATCTACCCTTCATTCGGATCGCGGATAATAACTGGGAGACTGACAAGGGCCCGTCCAGCAGGGGCCCAGTAGGACATCCCACAGGTGACCTCTGGTCAAGTCCTTCTGGAACCCGTCAGGTATCCGGATCGACATCCGGCTCGACATCCTGTGAATCAGATCTCATCAGATCTCATCAGATTTCAAATTATTTCCTTTTTTAAGGTATTTTTGAGAGATTAATCTAGAGAATATTTCCTATCGTAATGGTAAAAACGCCTTTTACACAACAGGGAGGGGGGGGGGTCTTGTTCGATTCATTTACACCTCAATATATGTATATAACATGTTTTTGGGGATGTTTTTCCTGATCCGTTGGTACAGCGATGTCAAGGTTTACGAAGATGATAGCGTCTTTGTTATTTGAGGTTTATTTCGATATTGTTGCACTAATCAGGGATAACAACAACCTTGAGCGTATTGCATTGTCTCCTCGCTGTTTTAAGAGGATGTTTATTTGGCGTGTATCGCTATGGACACATTTTAACCACCTGAACATATCAATACGGCATATTCTTTTACCTCTCTGACAGGAAACCAAGGCTTTTACTTCCATAGATATTCTCTTTAAAGCTGACCAAAAACTGTAGTCTGGCTTCCATTGGGTTTGTTACTAATATGATATTACTTCTTTAGTGTTTTACAGGTTTAGTTTCCTTTCACCAAAGTTACACAACAGCCCACACAAACTAGCCGCTTCAAGCAAGTCGACCTCCGACCGCCGCGGCTCTGGAGGTGAAACGATTGTTCCGATGTTCCGGAAACAACGGCTCCGATTCCCGATACGTTCTCAACACTCTGACGCAGATTGCTCTCGTCAGGATTTTCTCTCAGGTCATTGATATAAAAATAACTAATGCATTTGAAAGTATGATTGCCAGGGTGAAGAACAGTTCAAGACACACTGACCAAGTGTGGAAAAGTCTGACAGCGAGGGGTCAAATACTCAGGGGCCTGATCTGTGTTTTCAGGGAAATGCAAATATAGATGCAGGGCGGTGTGAACACATTTACAAGTAAAATATACTTAAGGGGTGAAGGGGTTGCTTTTCTTTTCGTCGTTTTTTATTTGTTTTTTGGGGTATTTATGTATGGGCGTACATGTGTATGTATGTATATATGTATGTAAATATATACAGTATATGCATATAAATATATATATATATATATATATATATATGTGTATATATATATATGTATATGTGTATATATAGGTGTATATATATTCCTATGTTCATTGTGACATTTTTGTATTTGTTTTATGTTAATATGTCCAAACCAATAAAAGAAATGTAATAACATATACATATATATACATATATATATATATATATATATATATATATATATATATATATATATATATATAAATATAAATATATATATGTATATGTATACATATATACATATATATATATATATATATATGTATGTATGTATACATATACGTACCAGAACGATTACGGATGAAGCTCCTCATAAACTTCAATAATAAATAAAGTTGTTTTATTACCACGCCATCCAAACCAAGACACCTCGTAGGCTGCTGCTTCGTAAACCACCGTGTGTGTGTGTGTGTGTGTGTGTGTGTATTCACAGTTAATGCCTTCATAACTATTGTTTGCGCAATACTCCACACATTATTAGACGCACATGTATACAGTAGCGAGGCGTCTGCTCCTCAACACGGCGTCCAGGAGGGCTGCGTAATGTTTGTTCCCTCGTCCTATCAGACGAGGACGCCGACGCCTTCCCCTGATTCGGAGCTCTTTCCGTTCGCCGATCGTAACCTGGATCCTGGAGCTACAATAAAACCGCGCATTCATCCCCGGCTATGGTAAAGCTCGTGAAATCAGTGTTAACACACACACACACACACACACACACACACACACACACACACACCCACACACACACACACCTTTCATCAAATGATAATTTTGCTAAACACACAAGTTGAGGCGTCGCTGACATCCAATGCAAAAAATATGCAACTTCGGACAATCGTGAATCTTTTCCGATGGATTCAGATTCAGAGCAGGCCCCGAATGTCCCCAATTCCCCCCCCCCCCCCACAAACACACACACACACACACTCTTTACTGTTTAGGTGTGTGTAAGCCTCGGCGTGACCAAGAGATGTGGAGTGAGGGGGGAGGAGGAGGAGGAGGGGGGGGGGGCTGTGCAGAGAAATTGACATTTGCTATAGTGTGCCCCCCCCCCCTCCCCCCTCCTCCCCCACCTGTCATCTCGTCACTGTGGAGCTCGGCCGAGCGAAACGTCTTGACAGACGGGCAAATGGGAGGCGGTGGACTTCGGGCGACACCACTCCCTCTAGCGCTGCCCTCTCCTGGGCCCGGTGTGTGTGTGTGTGTGTGTGTGTGTGGGGGGGGGGGTCAGCCTCAGACTTCCTCTATTATTTATTGTCCTGTAGAATAAATATAAATCGGGGACACACGGATTGATCAGTGAGAGATGCAATCAGTGAGAGGTGGAACTGCACCAGTGCGTTTCACTCTGATGCCGAACAGCGAAGCTGACACTAAAAATGGATTGGCATGTGACAATAACGCTTTTATTTCACAGAAGCATCGCCTGGAAAGACTTGTTCCAGGGTCAAGAATATATATATATATATATATATATATATATATATATATATATATATATATATATAATAATATATATATATATATATACAATAATATATATATATATAAATATATTCATTTAGATATATATATATATATATATATATACAATAATATATATATATAAATATATTCATTTATATATATATTTATATATATTTATATGTATATATATATATATATTTATATTTATTTATATGTATTGTTTTTCTCTTTTCTTTTTGAAGGCCAGGCTCACGAAGGCTCCGTTGGGGGAGGGGGGGGGGGAGGTAATAAAAAATGTCACATTGCTAATGCGAATGCCGTCAAATACACAATAAAAGAAGAAGCATTCCGACCCAGGCAGAAAATATAGTTTGAATTTGAAGCCGCAGTCATAGCGGTCACAAATTTCGTTCTCTCTCTTTCTTTCTTTCTCTCTCTCTCTCTCTCTATCTCACTCTCTGCATTTTCCTCGAGACCCATTTCTCCTTTTTCTTTTTTTCTCTGTGGGTGAATAAAGCGCGAGTCTCAAAAGTGTCGTCAAAAGCGTCCGGTCTGTAGGAGGCGGAGGAGGAATCCTCCATCCAAACATAAAACAAAGAGCATTCAGAAGATGATGAATCTGTGTGCTAAACGGCGCTGCTGGAAATCCTCACGCTTTCCACACCCACACACACACATACACACACACACACACACACAGACACACAGAGTTATCAGTCAGGTGTCATGGCGAAACAGTGGAGAAACAGGGCGATAGGGGAGTCGCATGGAACCCAGCGCTTGTCAGACACGATGGATCCTGACACCAGAATATGCTCAGGCAATGATTAGATAAACAGAACAGAGTCCGCCCGGCCGTCTCCCAAGGAGGTGTGCAGGCGGACGATAAAGGATTCAGATTTATGGAGCCTTCAAAACCCAAAAGAAGGAGATATTACGTTATTCTGAGGAACGGTACGGCGGATGCCGTCGGCCGGGAGCCGTGAACCAATAGAAAGGGGTTAATAATAAAAAAAGAGGCAGGAAATGAAAAGACGGCACCTGGTTCGGCAGGTCTGCGTGATATCTTTGGGAATCAATTTCAGCTCTTTTGTTTGCCCTTGAATATTGACAGTGTACAATTTGCTTTTCTCCAGCCGGTTTTCTCCGTTAGCCGGTTTTCTCCGTTAGCCGGTTTTCTCCGTTAGCCGGTTTTCTCCGTTAGCCAGTTTTGCGCGCGAGAGGGAATAACGTACGTCACAAAGCGGGATCAACTCACACTCGAATGCGATTTGACGAAGTAAAACTCTCAGCAGCTCAGAGGCTCGTTCGACCGGCGCTCTCAACGCCGATCAGACCTCAATTACTCAGCGACGCGGTCGGCTTTCGGCTCGCTGCACCGCGCCGGAATTAATGATGCCGCCGCGTCACGCGCAATAAAACGCGCCGTCTAAATGTCGGACGAGAGCTGGACTTTGGACCGGAACAATACGGAAACCAGAACTCTAGCAGGAAGGAGACTCAAACAGACGCTGTATGCAAAAACATGCAGAGTTTAACAGAATAAACCGAGGCACTGAATCTACTCGTATACAACCTCAGGTTACTTCTCAAGAAAATAAATGTGGTATTATTATTTTAGCCATCAGATTGCCTGGATAAGACAACATCGGAACGACATTACATAAGGTTGTGAGCATTAGCATTAACTCTTTTTTTAATAACTTTTTATTTTGCATTTTCCACAAACTTATTATTCCTTGACATCGAAGAAAAATGGAGCATTGACTCTTGATGGCTCTCAACATAGCGACGGCTGAGCCGGTGGCTAGCAGCTAACGGTGCTAATAGCACTAACAAAGGGACAAACAACTGGAAAAGTTTGCAGAGTTAGCAACTTAAAATCAGAGTCGAATGACCAACTCAATGAGGAGCTTGTTGTTATAAGACAATACATAACAAACTAGAACGGGCACTCGGTAGAACGCATACCTTCACATATCACAAGATTTGGCATTGAATTATGAACATTTTGGCATTAGTTGCCAATTGGATAGAAATTGACCGCGCTATGGTAAAAAGATGTTAACCTTTTCATGACCTTGACCTTGACCTTTTACCCGATTGATACCAAAAACTACTCAAAGGGTCCCCGGACAATAACCAATCATCCCACCAAATTGCATGTGATTCGGTTTGATACTTTTTTAGTTATGCGAGTAATACGCATACAAATATATAAATAAATAAATACACGGCGATCAAAACATAACCTTCTGCATTTTCAATGCAAAGGTAATAAGTCAAGACGAAACTGGGTTGTTGAGTCAAACAGACAATAAAGTAGTCAACATTCAGGGTGGAGGTTTGCGGGGTCCACCCCCGAGACATGAAACTAATCAAATATATAGTTTTGTACCATTATTATAGATGAACCCTGAACACTTAAACAACTGTAGCTTGCCAGAGTGAATATCTCTGACTATTTACACATATCTCAGCCCTTATCCGTGAATGTAATTCTCCCGGCCGGTGTTTGCCATAAACAATCATATTATGTAGGTTAAATCAATAGAGCAGATTCAGAAAGTTTCACGAGTTATATTGATTCGAACCTATCGGCCATAACCTGGACTTCCAACTTGTGGAAAGTATGAACTCCCCCTTAGATGTGACCCCCCCCCCACCGAGCTGCTCAAGAAGGTCATTTCCACCGTTAGTCACATTACTTTACACATTTCAACGGTTATTTTTCCTGACTTTGTTAGACGTGTTGTTTCTTTTTAACCCCATTGCTAAAGAAGCGTAGTCTGGACCCCCCTGTCCTAAAAGTAAACACATAATAATCTCCAAACTGCTTTACTTTTTTATTTACGGTTCTGGAGAAAGTCAATTTCATCTCAACTGCTTTACATTCATGAATAATAATAGTGTCCGGTCTGATTTTAGAGCACTTTATAGCACAGAGAGAGCTCTTTTTAATGTTACGAATGACCTACTGATGACTACACACACACACACACACACACACACAGGTGACTACTCAAGGTCAGCTCTTATATTCAAGCACTGCCTTGAACACAGTCCATTAAAGTATCCTCTTCAAAGGCTGAGCTCTCAGACCTCTTCAAGAAAATTGTTTTTTCCCCGGTTAACTCGACTCGTGGACTTATGGCGTCCCTCAGGACCCCGTTCTTGGTCTCCTTCTATTTTCTATGTAAATGCTGCCTCTTTGAAGGGTTTTTCAAAATCACAATGGGCTTTACCATTTCTATGACACTTGGTTAATTATGCCATTCAAACCCCAGTGATATTGAGTCTAAGATGTATCAATATGTCCCTCAATGCATTGATTCATTGAGTAATTGTGTTCCTATTCTAATTGTTATTCTATGGAGCTCTCTGCCTACAGAGCTCAGAAACTCTAATACTGATGTCCCAGTCTTTGTTTTAGTTTGAAGTTCTCCGTCTCTTTCACTTCCTGTCCCTGTGACTGTCGGTCCTGGGTCAGATCACCTGCACATTGCCAGTGTATTTAAACCCTATTTGTCTACTGCCGCCGTGGTCGATTCCTTCTGTCAGGCGTGAACCCAAATGCCAAGCTTCGGCGTAGAGCAAATCATTCGAAGAAAACCAAAGGGGAGATCGTGAAGCCCGGAGCGTATTCACTATAAACAGGATTCACCTTTTCACCTTCTCACCGAGGAGACGACCCCGGGGCAGGTGATTAGACACGGGGGGAAACAATCACAGACAGGAAGTGAAGGGAACCGAGAAACAGAGAGACACAACTTCAAACTAAAACAGGAAAGCAGAAACAACAAAAACAAGACTGTGGCAATGAATCTCTTTTTAGAAAATGTTCTATTTGGGATTATCTTTGAAATAGGTTTTTATTTAAACACCGTTATTTCACTTAATTGACCAACCTCTGTGCTGGTTACCTTTTATTCTCATTGTCTGTGCCATGTCTGGCTTTATTTTGTTTTAGTGTGCACGATTATGCAAATTACAGCCTATCGGCAGTGGTCTATATGTATAAATATATATATATATCTACACCACTTAAACTGTCGATAGGCTGTAATTTGGAATCCATTACCAGCCCCAGAATGTACATTTCCTCTCACTTCTTGGATGTGGGTGGTTGTTTCTCAACTGCTGTTTGTATTATTCACTTAAATAAGGTTGATGGATATTTTTTTCAGGGGCGAACAAATGACAGCCGTCTTTCAAACACTGCCGTGGGTTTTAAAGATGAAGATACATCCAAACAAAGTGACACATCGGCTCCTAATGACCGCTTTTAAAATAGGAGCGCAGTCTCAACGGACGGCAACGACAAAACACAAAAAGGACGCTGCGTTCTCCCGTGATGATCAACGTGTATTATTCATGACTCCCTTCTTCTGTGCGAGCAAAAAAACAATAACTTTGCATTTCTCCGATCCCTCTTATTCTCCGCGAGTAACGTCTCTGAGCACTTTTTGCGAGCCAATTAAAACGCTCGCAGCGTTGGATGACAATCGGCGAATGGACGGATTGCCGGTTGGCAGCTTGAGCCGAATCCCAAAAACAACAACAACAATAACACCAATGGGAAAAAAAACACCAACAGCTGGGAGGCAAGGAAGAGAAGATTATCGGAAGGTAACGGTTTCATCGCCCTCCGTCTGAATGACGGGGCTGACATTTGAACTCGGACTCTGAAGGCGAGCTGTCGCCGCGGCGATCAATGGACTCGGAAGGTTTTTCTATAATGTTAAAGACGCGAGGAACAGAAAACGTCTAAACGGAGACGTGTTTGTCGTTAGTGCAAAAATACATTATTCCACCTTCTTGTTCATCAGTTCATGTCAGCTTAATTTACATTAATTCCTTCTTTCTTTTTAAGGGGCCTAGAACTACAACATTAAGGGATTTAACTGCGTTGATCAGTGTCATTTAAGTAATTACGATTCTATATCAACGTGTTTCATTAAATTAAAACTCGGGATTCATTAAAATACTGAAAGACTCGGAGCAAAATATATAATTGGAATATTAAAAAAGTGCATCGTAGCAGCAGTTTGCAATAGTTACTCAGCCCTCATCTTACTTGTGTGTTCATATTCGTAATAATTATGCCGTGGTGAATGCAGTCTAAGGAAAACCCAGAGATGACTGCCTCGTGGTTATACTTGTCTAAAAGGTCATTGCTTATATTTTCGTTAAATTGTCATAATTAGGAGATGAATTATTGAGTTATGGCCAAAACAACATGGTTCTGTCAGGCTGCAGTGACTTCATGGACATTCTTATGGACGTCTCAATGACCTTTACCTTCTAACTACAACATCTAGTCAATTCATCCTGGAGTCCAAATGGTGCATTTGTGCCCAATTTTAAGAAATCTTATCCCGGAAGTTCCTTGGAAACATGATGTCGGACTAAAATCAAGGAATTTGAAAATCAAGATGCATCAAGACCTTCGAAATACATTTAATGCATCGCTAAAGGTTGCGGGAAAATGTCACGGTAAATGACACTTTTTTTCCAGCCACTTAGCTAACGGACCGATTAATCAGCGCATCAATAGGTTAATGACAATAATGACTCGCCACTGATTCAGACGTTGCCCGTCGTCTGCCCCCGGAGGCCGTCAACGACTTTACGTCAAACCTGAACGACGAATACAAAAAGACCTATTTTGCATTAAATCTGATTGCAGTGACACGGATGTCACACCCAAACGGGATAAAAATCACATAAAGCGTGACACTTTGAATTCCCACGGATTAAAATCTAAAAGCCGATACTGACGTCTACATTTTATGAACACGTGAAAGGCCCCCGGACGCCAGTCCGCATGCGGCTCGCAAGCAAACAGCCGGCGCCGCTCCGCAAACAGCCCGCCGAGGCACTTCATACGCGTGCTCTCGGCTTTTGTTTATTGCGGTTGTACATCTCCCGCTTCAACTGTAAAACAAAAAGCCGAGCCTTCGTCTAATGCCTCATCGCTGACAGAACACGAGCGCCATGTTTACGGGGACCGGAGCAATTAAGTTCCCGCCAATTACGACGGAGGCGGTGACAAGTCCACGGCGATATCGATGCTGACAGCAGCGAAAAGGAGAGGGATAAAGTGCCGGTTGATGTGGCGATAAAGACAAACATCAAAACTAAAGCTTGCTTAAATCAGCAGATCCAGACCCCCGACGAGTAGAACAGAGTCGAGCTGGCAACAGGAAGTGGAAAAAAGTCTCTTGGGAAACAAACATTTTAAGAACAATGGGGCAATGTGAAATCTTAGTTAAATCAATAGTTTCATATTATCGTCGAATTAAATACATTTTCCCCGGAGAGGATTATCAGCCAGCTGTCCTACGGAGGGTGTTAACATCTTTCAGCTCTTTAGCGGCAGCAATCAGCTATTTTCAGAAAGGTTGGGGGGTCTTTAAACTCAGCCACTTGCCCAGCAACACAATCCTAGAGATAAAGATGCAAGTGAACGGCGAGCAAGCTACAAAGTTTAATTTGTACCTCGGAGAACAAGGACAGGAGAAGAGCTAAAGACACATGAACGTGTGCCGGGTGTCCGGTGAACAAATACAAGCTAACGGCGCACTGCGTCTTTAACTCGGCTCAAACGCCTGGACTGGAGGAGGGAGTTTCGACACAAATATCCTCCTGCACTCGTGGGTGAACGGTTTAGAATATGGTGGGCAAAGATCTCTGTGACCTCACAGAAAAAAAAACTTTCTGGAGGTTGTACCATATCGAGCTCCGTCAGCACCGTTACCCTTGTGAGCGCTGTTAGCGCGTTGAGCCCTTTGCATGTTGAATGCTGCGAACATCGTAACACACTTACGTTTCATCTTTGGACTCAAAGAAATCAAACACGTGGGTGTATATTATTGCTTCTCTCAGTATATTTCTGCATCTCTAATTGCATTTTGACAGTTTATTCGGGACGCCAAGCTAAAATCAATGCAATCCAAAGTTACTGTAATACCGATCAGTTTTTCCTGAAACTGTATTACAGATCTCTATTGTCTGTTTTGCATGACCAGACAGGTTGACAGCATTTGAAATATGCAGTGTATCCAAAGTGCATTTATCCATCCACGTCATAAGCAGCACTCTGTCTTCCAGCCGGTGATAACGTGTAGGCGAGTTTCTTCTGACGGTTGTTTTTAAGCCTTTTAAGATCACGATAATGGAAAGTCTGGAACGGCGTCAAGTCAAGAAAACATTATAATCACTGTTCAACCTCTGAAACATGTCCTACTATAAAACTACTCTCCATTGCACTTTGAGACAATACCAACCCGCTGAGGTGTTATTGTGTGATGTCACCCTCTATCACATCATGCCAGACATAACTCTCTTTTTTCTTACACCAAGCAAATATCCATTTTGCTGTACGCCACATTACAAGATGATGCTGTTCAACAACAACAACGACTTGCGTTCCAGGAAGCGCGATAATCTACGGCGCTTTCAAAGAGTAAACACTGCCGTCGTTTCAAATGTGAGCAACGGGCAACGGAAATGCGGCCCCTGAATATCAAACGCCGGGGCCACTCTTCACGGCCGGCGCCGGTCGCGGCGCATTTAATTACTTTCTCATTTGCAGGCGCCACCCGAGCTTCTGTTTTTTGCGGCCCACTTCATTACTGGTGTTCAGGGCGGTTGCCATGGTGTGGCCATTACGCCGTGTCCTTTGAATTTCAATTATCATCCGTTGTGATTGGTGCATTCTTTTTGCTGGGGGGGGGGGGGGGGGACGTTACCGGGGGGTTCGCAGATATTATTTCCTCCCGTCTTGAGACTTCAGGGAAGTCGTATTCATAATGATGCCTCTGGCTTTACAGAAGATGTCATCGGACGGCGTGAAACACTTTTATTTTCCCGAGGTGGCAAATCGAGACGAATGACACCGCAGCTGTAATTAAAAACAAAACAAATAGGGGATTTTTTTTGGCTACACAACGCCCGGGGATAAGAGGCGGATTATTTCCATTAGGTCATTACCCCGCTAACCATTTTCACTCCATCAGTGTATAGATTGACATTACCCCCCCCCCCCAACCCCCCTCCTCCTCCTCCTCCAATGTCAATAGTTAGATCTAATCAGTTCCTCGGTCGACCTCTAGTCAATTCTCAGCTTCCCGATGCAGGTATCTCGTGAACTCGCTCGACTCTTGTGTGTTTCATCTCGCCGCTCATCAAGTGCAAAGCAAAACTCCCCAAATTCCCGCCCGGCGAGAGCTTGTTTTTCGATGATACGTCATGTGGAGTTTCTCGCCGCCGTCGTGTTTGGATTTACCCCGAGCCGTCACTCGTGAGAACGTATATAGATCGGATGCAGACAATGATTTCTCGCAAACGCGTGACGGATTAAGACGAAGATGGCACCCGGCCGTCGTGAGGGATGGACGGGGAGGCCGAGAGACTTTTGAGAGACTTTCGAGAGCAGTTGCGCGAACGAGACGCTCGAAATACCCTTAAAAAACAGATAAAGAGGAGGTATAAAAGCTTTCTGGGACAAGTAAATGTAAATAATCGCCGGCTGAGATGAAATGAAGACGTACAATTTGGTGTGACTGCTGGAAGTGTCGCGAATGGATGAAAGGACGTCGTACCGCCGTGACGGAATGTTATCGCGCAAATATAAAAAGGCCCAAGGTCAACGCCACCGCATCGGAGTTATTATAATCCCCTCGCCGTCGTTAACGGTTACATCTCGTGAACAATTCTTCCCTCTCATGTCTGACCCCTCTGGAACATTAAAGAAAGACTCCATTTGATTCATAATATGCTCGTATCCACAGGCAGATATTAAGATAAAGCGATACGGTGGCGGTGGGGCTCTATGTATAATGCAAGGCTCTCTGTAGTCCTTTTAATTGCCGTCCAAAATACTTGTAAATATTTTATGTTGTGGAGATCCCCAGCAATAATCCCTGTTTGCAAAGGGGACTGCGAAGGCGTCAAAGATGGTGCCGAGACAATGTGTCACACAATGTGTCACGTCTTGAGAAAACTTGAAAATCTAAAAAAAAGTACCCGAGGGTTAGTAACCCCCACCCTCGGGTACTTTTCCGATATTCACTGTCAGTAACCCTAACCCTGACCTGTATGGAGAAGAGGGGAAACCAGCCTGATGGAGAAGAAGAGCATCATGACTGTCGTGACCTTCCCCCGGAGGTGGACGGTCGTATCTCAAGGGACTCGGATGGCGGACGACCTCGCGTTCTGGCCGAGTACCAATTGATTCCCGCAACGACACGTCGCCCTTAACCCCCTTTATTATGGGGCCTATGACAAATCCACTCCTTTCACTACAATTAAATCCATCCTAAATCACACACTTGTATGAACAGCAAAACAATATTATAAACATCTTCAGTGAAAGCCTAATGTACGTCCAGGTTTCAGCTTCCATTGTGGCATTTAAGCTTCCGATTAAGCCCCTCGAGACGCCTTCTTTCTGGATTTTGAAGGCTATAAAACTGAATTAAGGGCAGACCACAGGCTGGACAAAATGCCGCTATCACGCATTCAAATTGAAATGCTTTTCCCCGTTTCATTAATCCTCGGTTTTCCTTTAGGCGACTCCACCGGGTCACGCAGCGAAGGTTGCGGTTACCATATGAAATGAATCCTCTCATGCACCACTGATGTGATGATAGTGAATAAAGTGAGGCGGAGGAACGGATTAGACAACCGGAGTCACTATTCATTTCTCCTTGGCTGCGGTTACACCTGGCAGTCAGTCTATCACAAGCAAGAAATGAGGATGTCACAAGTGATAAGCGCCTGACCTTCAGGACGTCAACAAGAGATGAGACAGGAGTTTGGCTCGGATCGCTCGAAGGCGCCTCCACGAATAAAGAAATGTCTCGTGTTTGGAAATAAGGTACCTCGAAAGTAAGCTTGAAAGTCTTGAATTGTGTACTGTTTTTTTTAATATTCTGACCATGCCAACAACAACTAGGCTGCAAACTGGTGTTTTCTAGATGGGAGCTGATCCTGGGTGTCTGGTGATCAACTAGTTCGGCCTTTCATTGAGTCCAGCTGTCGATGATCGTCGCGATGAAATAGCATTTAGCTGTCCGTGTAGATGCCCGGTTGTTTTTTATGAGTAAAATTAGGGATGCAGCGAGCCAACTTTTTCAGTCCCGTTACCCGATACCTGAGCTTTGAGTATCGGCCAATCACGAGTACCGTATTAGTATCTACTGGTCTCTGTATCTAGCTGCTGGTCTCTGTATCTACCTGCTGGTCTCTGTGTCTACCTCCTGGTCTCTGTATCTACCTCCTGGTCTCTGTATCTACTGGTCTCTGTATCTACCTGCTGGTCTCTGTATCTACTGGTCTCTGTATCTACCTGCTGGTCTCTGTATCTACCTGCTGGTCTATGTATCTACTGGTCTCTGTATCTACCTGCTGGTCTCTGTATCTGCTGGTCTCTGTATCTACTGGTCTCTGTATCTATCTGCTGGTCTCTGTATCAACTGGTCTCTATATCTACTGGTCTATGTTTCTACTGGTCTCTGTATCTACCTGCTGGTCTCTGTATCAACTGGTCTCTATATCTATTGGTCTATGTTTCTACTGGTCTCTGTATCTACCTACTGGTCTCTGTATCAACTGGTCTCTATATCTATTGGTCTATGTTTCTACTGGTCTCTGTATCTACCTGCTGGTCTCTGTATATACTGGTCTCTGTATCTACTGGCCTCTATATCTGCTGGTCTCTGTATCTACTGGTCTCTGTATCTACCTGCTGGTCTCTGTATCTACTGGTCTCTGTATCTGCTGGTCTCTGTATCTACCTGCTGGTCTCTGTATCTACTGGTCTCTGTATCTACCTGCTGGTCTAGTTAGTCTCAGTGTCAATGAGCTGGTGCCTCACTGTGTGGGATGGTCCTTTAATGGTGAAGGGAACATCAGGCGTGACTTAAGCAACACAATAAAACCTTCACTTTATGACTTTTTTTTCTCTTGACGACAATTACCACAACTGAGAAAACTCCTTTGAAGAGACTCCATATAATACACATGAATATTTAATAGCCCCAAATATCCCAAACTACCACTTCAAACGTGACTGGAGCTCAATCAACAGATGAAGTGATGCCGGTTTCTCGTTTCACTAACTTGTGAGCATAATTCACTATTTGAATTCGCCCAAATTGGTGTAATTGTTATCCAAATCACTGCATTTTGTAGACGAGCCGGTTCTAGCTCGAGCTCGCCGTCGGCCCGTCAGGCGGATGTGGTTTTGCATATTCTTTTCCAGGTCACGGAGGTGAACCCCCAAATGGTCTGAACAAAATGCATCCTTCTGAGTTAACAAAGGAACTAATGAAAGACACTGATGATATGGTAATTACTTTCCATGACATCCCCCCGCCCCTCCCCCTCAAGAGGTAGCACACATACAATCTGTGCTGACCTGCCCAATTACCGAGGCAATGCCTCCCTCTCCAATTAGCAACCGAAAGATCACCTCGGAAAAGGATGGTGGTGCACACGCTATTTAAATATATTTATAAATAAGCCCCAGGATACAGTCTGTCTTTTAATAAATCAAACTTCAACGAGCGCTTTAGTACTTCCTGAGCTTAAAATAAAAGATAAAATACATATATCTTATCAAAACAACAAACAAAAAAAAGAGGCAGGACGTTCTCCGAAGCCGTCGCCCGGAGGTTATTTCTGGGTCTTCCGTACGTGAGCGTCACAAGTGGAGGTTTGTGAGAGGGTGTGCTGCTGCTTAATTTGGTGACTACCGACTGCTAAAGGTTAACGCATCGATACAGCCTCCAGTTATATGACTCATACATCATCAGCGAGCCTCCGGCTTTGGGGGAATAAGTACGCTTTAAAGAGGAAAAGAGACATTGCAGACACTCGTGTGTTTGGACACATTTTTGTGGTATTTTCAAAAGAAAATCTTGACAGATGTGAAAAACCATCAGTCTCACATTCCTCAGCAACTGTGTTCCGCTAATTCGTTAAACAAAATGTTAAAAAAGTGATGACAACAGTATTAAATGTTGTTGTTTTTTCGCAGAGGGGGGGGGGGGGGGGCACTGAGGAGAAAACGGGGGAACGGCGAGCTGTTTAATGCACGAGTGGGACGTCTCCACGGAGTCGTCAAAGCTGACGCCTCCCATTAAGACGCTGGTGTCAGCTGGCGGAGGCAGAAGGATGATTTTGTTTTATTTGTTCCCATCCGAGATGTAATTGATCCCTCTGTTCCTCTCATTCCGTCTCCTTGCCCGGCGTCGCTCTTCCAGAAGCCTCACGCCGCACAACGCACATTATATTTACATACACACACGTACACAGACGCACACACATGTGCTCTTTTTCAAGACACTGCAACACAAGTAGTAGCCTTGTCCTCCCCTCCGCCCCCCCTCCCCTCAAAACCCCCTCCGTCTTCAAACTTGCATCCCCGACCAGTCCAGCAGGCAGCAGTAAAAAAAAAAGTCCCAAAAAAAAGCAATGTCACCACTATTCAGGAGGCATCGCATGCAGCGCATCGCCGGCAACACAAAAGCACGACTGTGTCTCTCCGCCTGGCTCACAGAGGTGATGTACAGCCTGTAGATGGATAAGAAAGAAGAGAAAGAAGAGAAGAGAGAAAGCTCTTCCCTTCCTTCCAGTCCCCCCAACATGCCGGGGCTTCGGCATCGGACCGTCGGATTAGTAACCCGCCGACAGCACGCGGTGAACCTCGACCCTCTTTTTGTTCCACGGTCTCAAGCCGGGAGAAACTGATCAAACAGCCCCCCCTCCTCCTCCTCCTCCTCCTCCTCCTCCTCCTCCTCTTCTTCTTTCATGCATTTCTTACCTGGTGTTGAGGCTCAAAGCTGGACAAAGAAGCAGTAAGCAAATAGCTCGGATGAATTTCATAGCTGTCTCACACTCCCGTTCCTTCTCCCTTCTCAGATGCTTTCTGCCTTTCCCCTGCGTGTGTGTGTGTGTCTCTCTCTCTCTCTCTCTCTCTCTCGCTCGCTCTCTCTCTCTCCACGACTCTCGAGCTCTCCCACTGGCCGCCTGGGTTTTCTTAGCGCACTCTCCTCCACACACACACACTCACACTCTCCTCCACACACACACACACACACACACACACAAACAGTCCTCCACACACACACACACACACACACACACACACACACACACACAAACAGTCCTCCACACACACACACACACACACACACACACACACACGGCGAGGAGGCAGACGCATGCAACGCGGGGGGCTCGGAGGAGAGGGAGGGAGGATCTCTGGCTTTAAATAACACCGGGACACGGACCGACTCGCTGATGGGGAGAGATGCGGGTGTGAGATGGGAGGGTGGTGGTGGAGGGGGGGTAGAGGTGGTGGGAGGGGGGGGAGGAGATGTGGTGGGAGTGATTCGATGTCAGCGGCTTCAGCTATTGGTGAGAGGCATTCTTGCCATTGTTTGGTGCCGGTTGCATCCCCTCCAATAATACACCGCTCCATTCATTTTGTCTTGTCTGTTTACTACCGGTAATCTGATAGGTGGAAATAGAAAGAGAGTGTGTATGTGTGTGTGTGTGTGTGTGTGTTTGGGGGTGGGGGGGGACGAACACACACACACACACACACACTCAGGGGAGCTTTACCAGTTCAGCGACAGCGACAGCGACAGAGTTGAGTTGAAGGCAAGACGCTGATGGGTTTAAGTTTTGCCGCTGATCACCAGCGTTCAGACTGAGCCCCATGTTCACACTCAACCGCCTTAAATAAACCCAAACTAAAGGAAATGATAAAGTAGGTTGGTAAAGATGAAGGTAAAGACTTCGTAGATATCGTGGACGAGAAAGTATGAAGACCATGAAGCCCACACGGGGCGGGCAGAACCGAGGTGGGAGGGTCAAATGAAGAAATGAGATTTGCCCCATGAGACCGCCGTTAGTTGACCGTGTTGAACAAGAATGTTGAAGTATTGGCAGAATTGGCTGAATTAACGGAATTTACGTAAAGATCCCGAAACTGACCACGTCTTTTTTTGCCGAGACCTAACCAAGTATTTCACGATCTTTTCCTAAACCTAACCAAGTATTTTCTTTCATGATCTTTTTCTTAACAGGTAATTCCCGATCTTTTCAAAAACCGAACCAGTAACCTCACTATCATTTCCTAAATTTAACCAGGTATTTTACGATTTTTACCTAAACCTAACCAGGTATTTCCCAATCTATCCCGAACCAATTATTTCACGATCTTTTCCTGTACCGAAGGTATTTCACGATCTTTCCTCTTGGGCCCGACTGCACCATATTTGGTGCACTTTTGATATTGGGTTAGAAATAAATAATAAACATGAGCAAATATATTGATGTTGTATATCAAATTAAACCTAACCAAATATTTCACAATCTTTTCCTGAAACTTACTAGGTAGTTTTGCAATCTTTTCCTAGACCTATACTTAACCAAATAGTCTCCGATCTCTAGGAAACAAAATCCAATTCAGCTCATGAATTAAATGTGAAACATGTATAAACCTCATCATAACAACTCAAACTCCAACTGGTAATGAACTTCTATCCAACACATTAACCACGCCGTGTATTCCTCCCCTGCACCAACCCATAACCTCAGTGAACTCGAGTGTGCTGTAAAGGTAGACCCGTGGTTTAGACATTTAAATAAACCTCACCTGGACCACGACAGACAAACGAACGACGTGTAGCGATGAGATCCCGCCGCCCCTCGTCTTTAACCCCCTCGTGGCTTCAATCGCCCTGTAAATGGCTCAGAAATTCGAGGTTAACCTCATGAAAGTAAGAACAGAAGAGTGGAGGACTCCCAGCCATGTCATACAGGGAGAATATTAAGCAGTCCATACAAAAAAGGTGGAGGTCACAGCACAGGCATGATGAATGATTCCCATTACCGGGGTTTAATAGAGTATTGGACCGCGGCAGTGTCCCATTTTTCTATACTGAAAGATTCCCATTTATTTGGTCAAATTAGAAGTTCATGCATGGGGGGAAACCTTGTGGCGACCGCTTGTAGTGAGTCCGCTGGACTAGGCGTGGCTCGGTGACCTCTCTACCTCCATCTGCCTCATGGATCATGGATGTCTGGATCGTGGTCCATGACTACTACCAACTATTCTTACACTCTGTCAGACTCATTGAATGTGTTGTACTCTGTTATGATTCCTTCTGGTCACATGACATCTACTGTTCTGTCCATCCTGCAGAGGGATCCTCCTCTGTTGCTCTCCTCAAGGTAGGTAGGTAGATAGGTAGGAAGGTAGGTAGATTAGGTGGATAGGTAGGTAGGTAGGTAGGAAGGAAGGTAGATTAGGTGGATAGGTAGGTAGGTAGGTAGGAAGGAAGGTAGGCAGGTAGGTATCTATTGCTTCTGTCCATCCTGGAAAGGGATCCTCCTCTGTTGCTCACCTGAAGGTTTCTTCACTTTATTTTCACGGTGAAAGTTTTTTCTCTGTTTCTTGGGAGTTGTTCCTGATCCGATGTGAGGTCAAAGGTCAAAGGTCAGGGATGTCTATGTGTACAGATTGTAAAGCCCTCCGAGGCAAATTAGTAATTTGTGAGAATGGGCTATACAAAATAAACTGAATTTAATGGAGCGTCTTATCGTAATTAACGAGTAAGTACTAATTTGGTTATTATCATGCATGTTCGTAATTACGAGAAATGCTCGTAATTACGAGCATGAATAATATCTCTCTTTCCCCCACACACACACACACACACAAAAAAAACGAGCCTGTGTTGTTATTATACAGAGAATACTTCTAGATGAATCCCCACGACGTCTCATTAATTGATGTGTATATTAATGAATGCGTACGTTTTCCTTTTATATCGTCAAAATCTAATAATCTAGCTGTCAGGCTAATTCCAGTAGCTTCCCCACAATCCGAGCAATTAAAAAAGGCGACTGTGGAGTTTCATAAAGCATATTAAATATTATTAGAAGTGTTTTTTTTTCTTCTTTTCCTTCCTCCAATTATTTCTTATGTAACGCCTGTTAGCAAAGTCATAAACATGCGCCGAGTGATGCAAGCTATGAAGGATCTTGCGCAGGCAGATTTTCAACATTTTTGCCTATGAAGTCAAAAAGTGAAAAGTTAACATCTCAGCTTATTTTTAATATATTTTGTATTCCCACTCTGGTCACGGAGGACGATGTGATGAAAGTTGTACATTAAGAAGCACAAGCAGGCGTCAGCTGGAACTGGTTTCTGAGAGATGAGGCGGGTCTACGAGATGCTGATTCGCTGGTTTTTGGGGGGACTCCGTCAATCTGTTAATTGCCTTTTTATTTGTGGCTATAATAAAGTCGCCGTGTTATTTTAGAAGTCTACTTTCCACTGCAGCTCGGTCTGAAGTGAGCGATGGATAAATACAACGCCTAACTGTCAGAGTAAAGTTTGGGCTATGTCAGTAAGTGGTTGCAGGGCCTTTAAAAGAAAGTATGTCAAAATATAGGAGAGGCGGGCGGACGAGTCTTTGAAGCCGCACTCTATATTATTTCACACAATCCAGAGTAAAGGGAGGCGAGATGTTTTCTTTCTTCTTTTGAAACCCTTTTATTTATCAGAAAAAGTTATTTTATCGTATTGGTGAAAACTCTCCTGTCGGCGCTTTTACCAAACTCACATTTAAAATATTTAAAAAGCAAATTCACCAGTTGGAGCTCATGAATTAACTCCAAATAATGGGGCAACTGGGTTAAGTGCCTTGCTAAAGAGCACTGGGTATGACTCGCCCAGTTCTTTCTGGTCACCGACCCTCGTCTCTGCCTTCAGGATACAACTTTCCCAGCATGCAACTTTTCCACGACAATATTGACCGCCGGTTGCCGAAGTGCATCAAGATACGGCGATCCGGAGCCGGCTAGAAAATAACGCCCCGTCGGCAACATTGGTGCTGAAAGCAAAACGGCAACAAAAGCAACAACAACAACAAAAAGATGCATTTTAAGCTGGAGAAGATACGTCAGCGAGGGCTGAAATCTCCATAATCTATATGATGTGTGTTTACAGAACTGGGAGAGTGAGAGAGAGAGAGAGAGAGTGAGAGAGAGAAAAATACATTTCCATTCTCAACATCTACAGCGCCATTCAACGTTTTGTGTGGAAAAGGAAACGCACAACAAAAAAGAGTGTGGCAGCAAAGCTGAAGCTTAAAGCAGTTTTGTGTCATTTGTCTTATTCTCTCAGTCCAGGAGGACCAGAATGTTGCTTTCACAGAACTGGTGCTGAAAATAAAAAAAACCTGGAACGTTTAGTTCGTCAACGATTTCATTTATTTTTTTACTGTTATTTTTTTAATTTGTTTAACCAGGAAAAGCCTTATTGATATTAAAAATCTCCTTTACAAGAGAGTTGTGAGCATTACACAAAGTTTCAGACAACCCAACATCAAACAGTGACAGACTATATATATATATATATATATATATATATATATATATATATATATATATATATATATATATAATATAACAACAAAGATAATATTTTTAGATATCACATCATGAATAAAACCCAAACTAAAACTCAAGTCATCATAACCCAGTTCACACCATACCTCAGTCAAGAAAATATCCACAACCACATGAACCTAGAGGAATGGCGATACTGGAGGGGGGCGGGGCTAATGTCGCCAAACACAGATGCGACGTCCACATGTGAAACATCTAACGTCTGTTCAGACGGAACGCAACGATGCAGTTTTATCGCAATCATCCGAGAAATGTAAAGAGCGTTGACCTCTGGACGTCCTTCAAAACATCTTCCTGAAGCTAATCAGGCAAATATATACTCCAGCTAAAATAATATAGCAGCCATTGTAAAGATGTCTGAACATGTCTAAGCTAATACATAGCATTCCACCCTTTAACATTAAATACACGTTGAAGGTCAATTTGAGAACACGATACTGATAATGAGGCCCGTGACCTTTGCATTTTACGTGATGCTGAAGAAGAAATATGAGTTTTAATGATCTCAACGCGAGGAGATGGTCCAATGGCATTCCCATTGAAACCAGTGCACATTGGATACCAGCGTTGTTTACGGACCAGAAGGGGTAGAAGAAAAAGAAGAAAAAACAAAACTCGGTACAGCAGGTCGCCCACGATCAGAGGCGAGATGCCAGCTCGCCCACATCCGAAGCTGGCGAATTATATCGGGACGCCCACGGCGAGCTGGGTGCCAGGACGTCGACGTGGAGCGACATAACGTTTTATTTAAGAAATACAACCAATGAATCGTCATCCAACCTCCCCTCCCCCCCGGAGCCAGAGCCTCGGCCTTTAATCCGGAGCCTCCTTTGATTTTTTTTGTGATTCTGTGCGGCTCCTTACCCAGACTCCTCTGGGCCAAGGCGGGGGGAAAAATGCTCCAACACGCTCGCAATGTCTGCAAGTTACTCACCCGTGTGATTGTTATAATAAGAGTGTTATTAATTGAGTTAATTATGCATAATCGAGCATAATTGGGCGCTGATTAAACTTTACATTTTCCAAGCTTTTCGTTGATAGATTTTTTTTCTTTTTTTTCCCGAAGAGCAGCAGAACGAGCTCAAAGTCCTACGTCGGCATTTTTGCGCAGATCTAATTTGTAGGAGTGGAAGTGGTGCGGCCACGAAATACATAAGGATGGCTTATGCAGCAAATGTTGTCGGTGTAAAGGAAAGATCATTTTGACTTTGAAAGATGAGGGTATGTGGAAGTGTTTTCGCAAGCGTAGGAGGAGGGATACATCGGAGACCGGAGGAGAGATAATATAGATCCAGACTTTATCGTCGGCGTGTCGAAGGCCAGGCGCTTCTCCTCCGAGACCAGCCCATGAGCGTGATTAGTCGGATAAATACTTTTTTTTTAAATAATGGGCGAGAGGCTGAGAGATGTGACCACGCCCACTTCTGTTTAAATTGCGTAAATATATACGAACACCAGCTTCGATGCGTTTTAGTTTAAAGCTTTTTAGATAATTAAGCGTGCAGATAAACTTGAAATGACCACGATATGTGACGTCTTTAAAGATTTTCTCAGCTGCGCATCAAATCAAGCGCTCCCCAAGCAAATTTCTCAACTAACGTGGAGTTTCACCCGCGGCAGCATGTGGAAAACTTCCCTTAATGTTTCTTTTTTTTTTTTAAGATGCAAAATAGGAAAAAGAAAGTGGTCGAGGGGCTGAGAGGTGTGACCACGCCCACTTCTGTTTAATTAGCGTAGATATATACGACACACCAGCTTCGATGCGTTTTAGTTTCTAGCTTTTTAAATATCTAAGCGTGCAGATAAACTTGGAATAACCACGATATGTGACGTTTAAAAAAAAAAGCTCAGCTCTGTATCAAATCAAACGCTACCTAACCTAATTTCTCGGCTAACGGGGAGTTTCACCCGCGGTAGCATGTGGGAAACTTCCCTTAATGTTTCATGTTTTTTTTTTTATATATGCAAAATAGGAGAAAGAAAGGGGTCGAGGGGCTAAGAGATGTGACCACGCCCACTTCCGTTTGATTAGCACCTCCACGCGGTGCTGATGGCCGTAAATATATACGAAACACCAGCTTCGATGCGTTTTAGTTTATAGCTTTTTAGATATTGAAGCGCGCGGATAAACTTGAAATTACCACGATGTGTGACGTTTAAAAAAGATTGCTCAGCTGCGCATCAAATCAAACGCTACTTAATCTATTTTCTCGGCTAACGGGGAGTTTCACCAGCGGAACCTTGTGGAAAACTTCCCTTAATTATTGTACAGCTGCAGTCCAGAGGATAGGACTCGTAGTCTGTACTATGAACTGAAATCAGGTGACGAAGAACTTTAATTATTAATCCAAACGCAAAGATGTCGCCGTTAGCCTCAATGTAGCATCACATGGAAGTGAAAGCAGTGCGTCTGTTTATTGAAATGTGAAACTGCAACAACCTTTATTTTGAAATCATGGCATAATCCCGAGATGATTGATCTCGATCAAAAAATGTTCAATCTCAATAATCACGAATAACGCCTGATTGCGCCATCTAGGGGTCGGCGACGGAGACACGCTTTAACGGCGGTAAAAAACAACGTGGCGCCGTTGTTCCGGCGAGGAATACAAACTGGCAGTTTTCCAATATCCCCCCCTCTCCCGCACCGCGGCGGCTGGGAATCCATTCATCCTGCAGATCTATAAACATAGATTTCTTAGTTTCTGTAACGTCAGCGGCTTCGCCACGTGGGCGCCGCTCTGGCGTCGGTGTGCTCCGTGCGTTCGATCGTTGAGTTTTTTTTATACCGTTAAATGTTCATTACTGAGACGGCACCCGCTCGAGCCCATGTGGCCTTTACTGGATAACCCCCCCCCCACACACACACACACACACACACACACACACACACACAGCACCCCCCACGAGATATACTGTAGAGGCGACCTGCTGCTTGTGTTTTTCGGAGCCTCTCGTGAAGGACGACGGGGGTTAGAACATGAAGTGCATCCATCAGCCTGTAATCCTCGTGTTTCCCGCGGCTATTTATTTTTTCTTCTTTCAATTTGCACCGCATAACATTAACTTGCGGTTTTGAATTTAAAAAATGTTAGAAAAAAGAAGAAAAAAAAAAAATTAAACAGACGGGCGTCAAGATTCTCATCCGTCACGCAACAATATATAAATAGGGGAGAGATTGGATTTGTGAACGTGTAAGTTATCGGTTTCCAGTGGAATGAGCACGACCCCCCCATTTTTTTTTTATTATTTACTAAATAAATAAGTCGACTTCTCATGTTTCCCTCCTCCAAGGTACCCGGCGAGCTCATCGCTCTCAAACTCAGCGGTGGATTTTTACTTCCATCTTCAGGTCGCTCCGGAAATTGCAAGCGTCTGTTCCCTTTGACCAAAAAGAACGGGATGAAACCAGCAGATGGAGGGAGGCCAAATAAAAAGTCTCCGAGGATCCCCGACGCTGTGGGTTCTGTCGACGGGGTCGCTGACCTCACACGGCCGAGGCCTGGAGGCTCTGGAGGTGAGGGGGGGGGGGGGAGGTTCTCCTCCTTTAGCCTCTCGCTCCTCTCTCTGATCTCCACCGTGCTTTTCTTAATTGCCCCCCCCCCTCCTTTTCCTGCTCACAGGTGTGCTCGTTTATTACCTTTTAGGCTCCACCCACTTTTCCTGTGGCGGGAGGGATAGGGCCATCCTCTGCTTTTCCTTTCTGAAGAAATACATATATTTATATGTATATATGTTTAACTGATGGGGAAACAGGGTTAGTGTCCCTAACCACACGGAGAGGGACACTAACCCTGTTTCCCCATCAGTTAAAATATATATATATATATATATATATATATATATATATATATATATATATATATATATATATATATGACTGATTTCTTTTTTCTTTTTTCTGTTTATGTGTGAAAGTGAAAACTGGATGATTCACCAAAAAATAATAAGAGATGTTTGTGTTTTACACATGTGACACTGTTAAGAGGACTCAGATGTATTACTACTACTACTATTACTACTACTACTACTACTACTACTACTACTACTACTACTACTACTACTACTACTACTACTACTACTACTACTACTTTGCATTACACTTTAGATTAGATATTAGATAAAGATATTGGATATTATCGGTTAGATATTAGTGCACAGTGACCAACAGTGTTCACTACTTCAGGTGGACTTGGATAATCCTTCTCACGTGTTGTTATGGGTGTTAAATTAATTCCTCAAACGAATGATATAGTGACATATTAGATCATACAAATAATCGTCTAACTTTCCCCGTGCACTGAATAAAAGTACGACTTCCATCGGGACCGTATGCCATTTTAATTTGATGCAACTAGTCCTTTAAAGTTTTGGACTTCTTACTATACAAACATATGGTGATCGTGGTGTTCAAAATATATAAACCCATCAAATGAGCCACACGTTCAGTACTTAGACTCAGCGCCACCTGGATCAGAGACGAGCGAGAAGCTGCTGCAGGTTGGTCCGTCTCACCGGGAAAGAGATCGTTTTCATCCAGAGAGGATTAATCACTGTGAATGTGATTACGATGATTGTCTATGTATCTGAGTACGTTACACCTCAACGATTCATTCATTTGTTCATTCATTATAATGTTTTGCACATTCACAACGTGGATAACTCGCTTCTCACCACCCTGTGAGACTTATAGTCCCCCATAGGGGGCGACGTGGAGGACGCTCGGCCTGCCAAGCTGCCGCTGAGAGGCTGAGACAGGTCCAGGTGCATTGTGGGCCGCCCCCTCCCCTTCAGAGGTCCCATATATATCGTTTTTTTGCATTAAAAATTATTGTAAAGCCGTGTAAATACATTGGAATACCACTTCTGAAGTGTTTTACGAGGTATTTAACTTATTTCAACTATTCTTAAATCGTATCCACGTGTCTACTGTAATAACAGCTCAATAACACGCAACATGCAGTCAACGAGGGATAACATATTCACACGCAGGAAACACAAGAAAAAACTGCTCAACTACAAACCGAGAAAGCAAATAATGAAAAAAAGAAAAAAGAAACAGACAGCAAAATAAGGAAATGTCAATTTCAATCGTTGTCGTGGAACAACAGAATTATTATAACATGTCGCACATTCATGACGCGGATACCTCGCTTCTCACCACCCTGTGAAACTTGAACTCCCCCATAGGGGGCGACGTGGAGGACACTCGGCCTGTGACAGGTCCAGGTGCATTGTAGCCCCCCCCCCCCCCCCCCTTCAGAGGTCCCATATAGATGAACTGTTCGGGTCTCTGGAGCCGATGTGTTGAAGATAAATACTGAGAGCTAGTAGCCCGGAGCAGCTGTCGTGTAATCCAGCCGGCGTCGGGTACTGATAGCATAGTGGGAGCTCTTTAAGAGCGATGGAGGCATTACAAAAGCTCTTTGTTCCCGCTAAGTAGACGGGGGATGGAAAAGGAGGATGAAAAACAGGGATGGAAAAGGGGGATGGGAAAGTGAGCGGTCCGGCCCGCTCAACTTCAGGTACTTTGTGAAGCGTGTGTGGCTCCGTTGACTTTATGGAGCGAGTAGTCATGGTAACTAATGGTGTAATTAAACAGCAACCTAATGAGACTCTACTCACGCAGCTTAATGCCGCCAGACGCTCCGGTAAAGACCTGGCACTCCGGGGTTTACTTGTATGCACACGTCGGTTTCTTTGTGGAGCGACTGTTTTACAGATCTGACGGTTCTATTTGAAATCAGGTACATTAAAGATCGTAAAATCAGATGTTCACACCGGATCGGTCGAGACCTGGGTCAAAAAACAGAGGGGAGAAGATGATCTGTGGTTAACCCCAATGGGAAGGGAAGAAAGAGAAGAAGAATATTTCATTAAAGAAAAGAAAGAAAAGAAGTTTCTCCGCAAATTAATTGTCACATGCTTTAAAGATTGAGGCTTCCGTTTCAAACGTAGGGTTTGAAACGGCGGGTTTGAACGGCGGGTTTGAACGGCGCGTTTGAAACGGCGGGTTTGAAACGGCGCGTTTGAAACGGGGCGCTTGAAACGGCGCTTTAGAAACAATTTGTCTGAAACAGCGTTTGTTGCCGTGTTCATCGATATCCAGAGCGTTCGCTCTTTTCCGTACGCACGACGACGGAAGGTTGTAGTTTCTTTCCCCTGTTTCTCACCGGGAGTTAAGATCCGGTAAAAACAGTGAACCACACACACACACAGTGTGCAACTCGTAAAGCTCCAGTAGGGGGCTCAACTCCCCCAAAAAACACTTATTCTATAAGAAGGTTTGAATGGAATGTGGTTCACTATATGCGCTTCAGGCATTTCACGTGTCAAAACTGAACAGACGCATACATACATAATAAGTGAAATGCGCAACAACAACACAATGTACCATTGTATCTCGTTGCAGCCGTCTCTACATGATTGACTAATACAAATAAAGTAAATATGATTGGATGCAATCTGTTGGTCTTTTGTGCCGATCATCCCTGTAGAGGCTGGCCTTGTCCTCACCGACGCATACATCTGTAATCCCAGAATCCTTTGAATGATCATCCGCCAACCAAAGAATGAAGAGACCTCTGTTCCCTCAATCAGATATAAAGAAACACACGTACAACCTGTGTTATGTGAGGATAACAGATGGGGAATAATTACCAAATGTCTCCACAAACCTTTTATTTTCCATTGCTTTCAATAATTTGAAGAAGAATATCATTTAGAAGACTAAAAATGGTATGTAGAAATTCAGGGGATTGTGGAGGAAACCTTCGTGAAACATCAACTAAAGTAAAACCACAACCCATTTAGACATATGGGCTCATTCTATGTTGGACTCCAGCAAATTAAAAACATTAAAGATATCAAATCTACACAAAATGAATGAATAAACATCTGTAATTATACCCGACTCAAACTATGATAACACGGTCCCAGGGGTTTGATACCTGAATCCTTTGAATGATCATCCACCAACCAAATAATTTAGAGACCTCTGTTCCCTCATCCAGAGATGAAGAATGACAAATACAACCTGTGTGTGATGTGAGGATAACAGATGGGGAACGATTACCAAATGCCTCCACAAAAGGAAAATCCTTTAGAAGACTAAAAAAGGTATGTAGAGATTCGGTGGGTTTGGAGAAAACCTTCGTGAAACACCAATTAAAGCAGAACCACAACCCATTTAGACATATGGGCTTGTTTGATGTTGGCCTCCAGCAAATTAAAAACATTAAAGACATCAAATCTACACAAAATGCGCCTTAATACGTTCTGACGAGGAAAGAAAGCTGAGCAAGATCACAGGGAACGAGGAGGTTCTGTTCTCCCTAATTACAGACACAGGCTTTCTGTCTTCTCCTTTGCGTTCCCTCGCTGCAGCAGAAGAAGGAGAAAGAAAAAACAAAACACGCGCACACAAAAGAACCCGTCTTCAGCAGAACTGTCACGCGGCGCGGCGCACACGTCGGCGGTTCTCTGACGAGCTTCCAGCGCCGTCAGCACCGAGCCGGAGGAAGCTGTCGCTTCCCTCTGTTCCGTTCCTCCTAAGAACACTCCTCCGCTGCACGTGATGATGTTAGCGAGCGGCTGAGTGATGACTCGGGATGCCATTTTTGTACGGCCCAAAATCACAAATTTGCCTCGGAGTGCTTTGCAATCTGTAGACTTACGACATCCCTGACCTTTGACCTCAAGAATCAAGAAATCGGATCAGGAATAAAAAAGGGACAAAACCTTCAGGAGATCAATGGAGGAGGATCCCTCTCCAGGATGGACAGATGCAATAGATGTCATGTGACCAGAAGGAATCATTACAGAGTTACTTTGACACATTCAATGAATATAAAAAGATGTATGAATAATCAGGCCTCCACAATCCATGAAACTGAAGGAGATCAAATGTCAAACTACGAGTGATATACAGGGAATCATTCATAAAAAAATATTAATAAAAGAAAGCTGAAATGCTAGAGGAATTATTATCCCCCTCCCCCCTCCATCAAAAGAGTAAATACATGTACAAAAAACACTGAATATGCTGCATTCGACAGAGTGCTGAGTGTCATGGTGGCTCTGCTCCACACGGCGGCGCTCTCTTCAAGGTTTTGGGAACAGAAGAGACGTAAACTCCAAACCCATCTGACAAAACAATTACTTCCTACTTATGTTTTTTTTTTATTATAAACAAAGCCACACATCTTATTTTTCTAAACATGAAACAGAGTAATTTCCCCATAATTTTCTCCAGTGATGAAAGAGTCATATCCTGGCCTTTTTTATATATTTATAAGAAGGGTTTTTAGTGATTGTTCGACCAATTAAATTACAGCTCCGCTCACATTAATATGTGTTGCTGGTGTGAGCGAGCAGATATCAAGAATATTACAGAAACGTGTCTGGACGTGGGTTATATTTTGGGATTTTTGCATTTCCTTGGGTGGCGCTCTGACAAAGGGAAGATGTCCCTCGCTGCACATGTCAGTTGGACTCATTAATATGCGTCTTGTCTGATATACACTATGCATGATGAGTCATAGCTCCAACAAATATGACTCATGTGTTATCATAATAATGAGTTAAAGATAAAAGGCAGAGTGATGGGAAATTATAACAAAGGGAAGATGGATGTGTATAAAGTCACGGTTCTCAAGCTTTTATGGCCCATTTCTAATGGTTCAATAATTGGGGGGGGGGGGGGGTTCTCTTCAGATCATGATTGAACTTCAATCAGGTCCACAGACTGTACATAAGACGTGGACGCAGTCGTCGGTTTGTGGACCGCCGTTATGAAGCCTTGGTTTTGTCTATTTTGCCGTCGCCATGTTGTATTATGGCCGTCGCCATGTTGTTGTTGTGGTTTTTTTGTTTGTAACCGATGAACGGAATTTCAGAGACGCTGTATACACCTTCGGTAGTGGCAGCGACCTGCCAATATCCGTAAGCCCCGCCCTAAAACATACTCTGCTGTATTTGACTCTAAATGCACCATAAAGTACTGAATGATGACATCATGCTGTATATAAGAAGACTTAAAACTAGAGACTGAGACATAAACTCATGTTTACTGAGGGAATACATCAAGAGAGAAGTAGAGTCATTATAAAGACTTCTATACAACCAGGAGTCGTCCTCTGGTGGTCAGTACGGAGAATGCAGCTTTAACACAAGAAACATAGACTTCTATACAACCAGAGGAGTTGCCCCCTGGTGGTCAGGAGAGAGAATGCAGCTTTAACACAGGAAACTGACTTCTACGCATAGACTTCTATACAACCAGATTCTCAATCTTGTCAGTTCTTCAACAGCCCACCGGGAGGCCCTCTGACAACCTGAACTCGACACTCCAGAGTGAAACTATTCGGCGACCTCGTTGCAACCAAAACAACAACAAAGACAAGCAGACATCGAGGACGTGTGAGACACAAACGCAGCTTTGATCCTCCGACCGTCAACGCTTTGGTGCGACGGCCTTGAGACGCGGCTAATTAGAGAGCGACACTCGCGTTAGCCGGAGCGCTACACGCACATCCGGCTGCCGGTCGTCCACCAGCTCTCTAACTCCGCCGCACCGCGGGCCGTTCTTCGCACATTCCTAGTGACCATCTGTCCAAAGCTAAATAATTGAGCGATATATCTAGCGCTGTTCGCCGTTAGCTAAACCAAAATACAGACCTATTCCTGTGAGGGCTGTCGTTGTGTGTGTTTGTGTGTCTCCCTCTCTCTCTCTCCTTCTCTCTCTCCCTCCCTCTTCCTCTTCATCTCTCTCTCTCTCTCTAAATCAGGTCAACGACGTGTTGACGCAATCAGCCGTTAAGATTCCACCTGGAACCGTCGAGTGCGGCGCGAGCGACGCTCGCTCTCGCCGTCGAGGCTCGAAACCAGCGAACGAGACCGAGAAACTCCGACTGGCGTGTTTCACGACGTTTAATGAGATGATAAATCAAGTGTGAAGAACGGAGTCATTTCCTCAGAGGACTTACTGTACGAGAGACCATTAGAGGACGGACTGGTTGTACTTGTTTTATGGAACCAAAATGCCAAACGTGAGGCTTCAAATTCGACATTCCGCGGTTCATAGCCGATAAAAAAGGAATAAGACGTAACTACGGAGTTCGTTTGCTTATCAAAAGCTAGGACGGCGTCAAAGTTTAACCTGAGCTTGATGATATTATAATGATTGTGATGAAGTCTGGGAGAACTCTGACTTTCCTCTCATTAAGCTCGAGCAAGAAAAGGCTTTGATGTTTCACTTCCTTCGGTCAATATTAGAGGTAAATAACTGGCTCAGGGGTGTTGTTGTTGTTGATATCTGGCGTATTAATTAATATTTAATTGCTCCGCATTCACACGTGCAAAACAACGGCAAACAAACTGATTCAGAGCGAAGTAAATAAATAAGGCCGTCTATACTCTTCTAAAGCTCGGATTCCAGGCGGCGAAATAAACTCGACAAAATAAATTAAATGGGGGGGGGGGTCTGTGTGTATTCTGGGTAAGCCACACTGCATGTTAGCCGACTCCTGAGAGGGAACATAATACCAGCTGGAGCAGGTGTGGAAAACACACACACACACACACACACACACACACATGCACGTTTTGGTGTGAAATCCTCTCTCGTCAGGCTTAAATGGAGGAAATTCCACCCTAAAAACACTTTAAACACCAGCTCAGCAGCATGCCGCCGCGTCCCCCGACGTCTCGCTTTAATGAATGACGTCACGTGGACCTATTCGCGGCCATCGGCACAAAATGATAAACAACGTCAGATGTTGATGTCTGTAAGACCAACAGCGGGCGACGGGGCGGGACACTAAAAAAACACTTCTACTCCAGGTGGGAATGTGTTTACGAGGTATTTCCAGCCTCTAAGAGGTGAAATCAAATGGACTCAACCGGGAGAAACTAATAAATAAATACATAAATCTTTCTTCAGGGGGTGGAGGGGGGGGGAGAGAGGACCCTTCCGGGCTGCAGCTTCACAGCGAGCCAGAGGTTTGGCCACTTACCCAGAATTTGTAATGAAAAGTGGCGGCAAGTGTCCACGTGTGCAGCCGGAGCGCCGCGAGACTACCACAATAAAAGCACCATTATTAATATGGCGTGAGTGCAATAATCAAATGATTTCGTTTGGAAGACACGTCTCTGGTCAAAGCTGGTTGGGTAAATATACATATATATTCATACATATTAATATTCATACAAATAAAAAAATATTTTCATAAATACATCATCATACATTTACATTAATATTCATATATATGTTAATACGTACATGAAAATATTAATACATATATTAATAGATATTCATATTAATATTCATACATATAAAAAATGATATTCATAAATACATCATCATACATATACATTAATATCCATAAATATATGTTTATACGTACATATAAATATTCATACATATATAAATACATTTCATACATTTATACATACATATATATTTATACATGTATATATATTCATACACATACATGCATTCATACATTTGTATATACATACAAACGTACGCACACACACACACACACACACTACAGGGAGCAAATCTGAGTCAAGTGTCTTGCTCAAGGAGCGTCTTTCAATCAGAGTATTGAACCAAAGACCCTCTGACTGAAAGACAGACTGTAGCACACACACACACACACACACACACACACACACACACACACACACACACACGTATGTATATGTACTATAACTCGTATGAAAGCGTGACTTTAGTTCAACCCCCAGAGTTTCAAATAATTTCTTACTATTCAGTTGAATTAAATTCATCAGAAGGCGAAAGCAGCGGCGGCAGCATTAGTGTCCAGAAATGTGTGTGTGTGCGTGTGTGTGTGTGTGTGTGGGGGGGGGGGGGTGTCACCTGAGACCCTCGAGTCAAGACTCTTTATTGTTGTCAAGGTTACGTTCAGTGAGAGCTGAAAAGTGAGGGGGGGGGAAATCCATACGGTCCAATCACAGCGCAGCAGGCCCACGGTTTCTAAGTGGTTGCTTTGGATTCCGCCCCATGTTGTTTGTGTGGATTCTCAACACTATATATATATAGTTATATATATATATAAAGTTACTATTTTCTTTTTCTTTCAGCCTGTTCAAAACTAAAAGCACAGGAGGAGGATTACGGTAGAACACCGTAAAAGCCGTGTTCTTGAATTATTAGAGATATTTAGTGCCATAATTACTGAGATAGAGTTATGTGTTAACGTCTGTGTGTGTAGTCAACGACTGACCGTGAAAATAAATTAAAAAGAGGTTAAATTGAACAAAATCTCAACCAATATATTAATCTTAAATTGAACAAAATATCAACCAATATATTAATCGGTAGTTTTCAAATTGAACTGGAATAATAAATTCTAAATAAATAAAATACTCTGATAATAAATAGATTAATTCACTCATTCCATCTGAAATTCTTTTTTAAATGACCACAAAAACTTTTGAAAACGTGTATTTTAAAATAGTGTTGCTCATCTCATTGAAGTGATGTCATGATGTTATATTCTAAGAGGGAACATCTGTGAAGGGATTTTATTTCCCTTCTGCAAACCCTCTCGAGCCCTTTTGAGATGAAACGCTGAGCTCCCGTGTTCCCTCTAAACGCCGTGTCGGTCTTGTCAGACTCTCTTCTTATTAATAAGACCTTGTTTCTTTCTAGCAACCTCTCTCCTTGCGCCATGTCCCGAAACTTGAATTACGATATTAGCTTTTCCCCAATGCGGCCAAAAAATAAACTCCCTTCCCCGACTCAAGAGGTGCGTTCACATCAAAGGCAAAACTTTTTTTTCGCGAGACCGAATCTCATGAAAAGTCAACGTACAGAAGCGTGTGGCTGCGATAAACGCAATATTTTCCCGGGCCGTGCATTTGGGGCAACATTTTCGCCCCTAGTTGAAATATTTCAACTTTGAGGCGTCATCTCTCAACTCGGGCCAATCAGCTCGTGAGTTCTGCTCTCGTAGTGCTGGAGGCGGAAGTCTTTCAGGCGTAACGGTAACTTCATGGTGAAAGTGACGGAGCTGAGTGAGCCTACGGGTCATGTCATCAACCCAAACACGAGGGCGTCAGTGTGTGGGACGTCCTCAAGAAGTATGAAGCAGAACTAGTGGGGAGTTATTCCGTGGTGGATGAAGGAGATGATAACGGTCTCTACGGGGACGAGACACAGAGATAAGCCCCGCCCCTCGGGGAGTGTCTCGACGTTCATGGCGTGAACACGGCGAACGGTCGAGCGAAACTCACGCGTTTTGGGCGACACGAAAAATCGCTTCGCTTTTGGTGTGAACGTACCTTAAGAGAACATTTAAAACCCTTTTTACACGATTCTAATTAAAATATGACATCCAGTCGGCCTGAAACCAAAAAGTGACCGTTACTCGGAAAAAAAATAAAAAAAATAATCTTGCTTTGCACCCCATTTCTTATTTTCCTTTGACGCCATTGAGCGTTAAATGGAAAAGTAAAAGGTCGATGGCAGCGGTGACCGAGGGGGCGGGGCTTAGCCGAGTGAAATATGTATTTCACAGTCCATTAAAAAGGAGACAGGCGCACAGGACTCTACGTTTTGGGCCTCGAGCAGCTTAGAAAGGAAGGAATGGCCGCCGCGGTTCTGAAACACGCATCTCAGGGGGAAGTTATCGCCCGCGTGTGGATATTAATTATGGGAATAGAGCGCTGACATTTTAATAAAGAGAGCCCTCCCTCTCCAATCGAATATCTATGCGGTCGTGTACGGAGTTGTGTGTGCGGCGGCGGCGGCGGCGTGCGCACCCTGAACCAATCGCTGGCCTGCGGGGGGGTCACATGGTGTACGAACCCATAGCGTTGAATAGAAATGTCATGAATCAACCGTCCAATCACGGCGCAGGGCGTAAAAAAAAAAAAAAAAACCTGAGAGGTGAATCGTGGAAGTCGTGCGTTCACATTTCATCTGGAGCTAACTCTCCTCGTTTGGATCCTCGTTGGGCGAACGAGTCGTGAACACACGTGGTCGTTGTTCCTCTCCGGCAGCTTGAAGAAGTCTTCCCCCCCGCCCGCCGGTTTTATTGTACGGCGACGACAACAACAACAACAACAACAACAAGGCGAATGGGATTACATTTAAAAGGAAATCAAAATAAATCTTGTTGGTATTGAGAGAGAGAGAGAGAAATATGAAGAGAAAGAATCAAACGTTTGTCATTCTGCGGCCAGGAGCCCTTCATGTCCACCCTCCCCCCCCCCCCCCCTTCCCCCCCATACAAACACACATTACCCCCCATCCCCCCACCCCTAATCTCCTTAATCACTCCCTGACTGTGGAGCTTCCGTTGGCATTGCCAGCATCTGTGTGCCAGCCCCATTAGCACCGTTGAGCCCCCCTCCCCTTACCCCCCCCTCACGGTAGAGGTGAGTGTCTGCATGGTGGTGGTGTTAACCCCACTCATCATCATCCTCCTCCTCCTTCACCTCCACCGTCCTAAAAGGGTTTGCTTATTCATTTCATTTCTCATCCCCCCTCTTCTTCTCCTCCTCCTCCTCCTCCTCCTCCTCCTCCTCCTTTCATAAAGCCACTCTTTTTGTTTTGTTTTTGCTCATCTTCATTCCCCTGCTTTACTTGCATGCTTCTATCCCCCCCCCCACACACACACACATCTCTCCTTCTCCATCCTCCTTTTCATCCATCACCACACACACACACACACACACACACACACACACACACACACACACACACACATACACACACACACATACACTAATTGTTTCCAAGCCTGTATCCCAGTCAACCAGATCATCTCTATAAATAGAAGAAGAAAAAACAAAAAACCAGTAAACAACAACAAAAATCAGAGCAAGATGCTGCCGACGTGATCAGCAAACATTTCTACCCCCCCCCCCACACACACACACACACACACACACACACAGACACACACACACTCCCGCCCCTATAGCCCCCTCTCCATCCCCTCCCGTTCTCCCAGTACACTGCAGCTCCTCCTCCCACCTCGCTCATCAGCCCCTCCCTCCCCCTCCTCCTCCCCCTCCTCCTCCTCCTCCTCCTCCTCCTGCTCCTCCTCCTCCTCCCTCCTCCCGGTCTGCGCGAGGTGCCGCATGTATGTTGAGCGCGTGTGCGCCAGCCAGCCGAGCCGCCCGTGTGTTGACATGTCAGCCTATCAGCGCGGCGGGATCTAGAGCATCTGGAGGGGCCGGAGCGCGTCTCTCCCTCACATGCCCCGCGGACGAGGGGCTGATTCTCGCCGCTCCTCGCGCACGTCCCTTTCTCCCCCTCCCCAACCACCACCAGCACCACCCAACCAACCCCTCCTCCTCTTCCTCCTCCTCCTCCTCCTCCCCATCACCCGCCCCCCAAAATCTCCGTTCTGAGTCCCGCATCCCGGTCTCCATGCTCTGGGAGGCATCGTTTCATTCCCCCGGCAACATGGACTCCGGATCCTCCTCATGGCAGTCCTGGTGAGTACCGGAGCGCGGCGGCGCGGCGGCGATGGCGCAGCGGCGGCGGCGGCACCGGGGGATCCACCGGGGAGCACGTCATGTGTCAGGGAGGACATTGTGCTGGATGGAAGGGACGGAAAGTGTGTGTGTGTGCGTGTGCGTGCGTGTTTGTGTGTGCGTGTTTGTGCGTGCGTGTGTGTATTATCCACTGAGGAGGGCTCCAGATCTTATTTGTGCTTTGTCATCCAGATGGCTTTCATTTCGATGTGTGCAATCTGGGGTTCGATGGTGTGTGTGTGTGTGTGTTTGTCTGTGTGTGTGTGTGTTTGTGTGTGTGTGTGTGTTTGCGTGTGTCACACAACGTCTGAATGTGCAGTCTGGAGCTTATCCGTGTTTACTCATGGTGTGTATGAATATTGGATGCTTGCTTCTTTTTCTCTTCTTTTTCTTTCTCTACCACAGCTAAAAGGTGTGAGGCTGAGCAGGTGTGTGTGTGTGTGTGTGTGTGTGTGTGTCTGAGTGTGTGAGTGTGTGTGTGCGTGTGTGTGTGTTTCTCCCCTCGGTGCCAGGATGGTTGTCGGCTCTTCCCTAATCTGCCCTCATTAACATTCATCTTCCTTCAAAACGTCGCTGAACTCGTCTCGACTCCACTTCTTTATTTCCTCAGCAGCTTTTTTTTTGTTTTGTTTCTTTGAATGTATTTTTAAATGTACTCATTTATTGTTCTTCATTTATTTCCCCGGTACCTATGCAGGTGTTTTAGATAGTCTTCTTTTTTTTGGCCACAGGTTTGACAGACAGTGGCAGTGATGGGGAGGAAAGGGGCGGTTAGGGGGGGGGTGGGGGGGGGGTGATGCCTGGTGATGCTGAATATACAAATCCCTCACAGTTTCCTTCCTGATGCTCGAGTCTTCCTTCTCACGGCCGGTGAGTGGACTCGTTCCTCTTTCTGGCTCCACCGGACAAAACCAACAGCCTAAGAGTGTGTGAGGGGGGCGGGGCTTCAGGAGCTCCACAGGGCTCTTAATCGGGCCCTGACATTAGATTATGGCGGCGGATTTGGAATCTCCATTTTTCTTCTTTTCTAATTTGTCACCATCTCAGCACATGGACTAATCCAAATAGCACCCCCCCCCCCCCCCCCCATGACTATACACCACTATTCATACATGTGTTGCTATGTATATATTCATATCTGCCACTCTATTTGCTAAATGCTGCTTTAAGTTCACAATAATATTTCATTTACACGTGTACAATCGCTGGCGTTTTGCACAAAAAGCTGACGCCACGTGACAGGAGTCGCCTAAAGTCGTGTTTTTCAACCTTTTTTGAGCTCTGTCAATTTTTTTACAACACCAACACCAAAACAGAATCTGCATTTTTTTAGTTTAAAACTATTTCTCCATCTCCGTTCACCACCACAGCGTTGTTTAATTCTACTATCTTAAACGTTCAGGTAATTACTGCTCTATACCTACCGCCACCTACTGGCACGGAGGAGTATTTAATTACTTGGCCAGCTGCTATATTACAGGCTCAGACGCTCAAATAATATAATTTTTGAAGCGATTAAAATAATTGGACATTTTGTGTGGGTGTATGTGTTTGTGTGTGAGTGTGTGTGTCCATGTAGATCTATTTAAATGGTCTGTTGACATTGAGGCAAAGTGAGTTTGCCATTGTGTGGAACATATATAATCCAGAGAGGCTATATGTTCCTCTTAGAGAGCGTATACTTGATATAATAAGAGAGCGTATACTTGAAATATAATAAGAGAGCGTATACTTGAAATATAATAAGCACAGAGAGTATGAACTCACGACATCTCAGGGAGGAAAAGCTCAAAGGGTTCTGTTAGTGCACTGATAGAATACAGAAAACATAATAAGAATATATATAAATAAATATATATAGATATATTTATATAAACATATACTATTTATTTTTATATATTTATCAATATAAAGTAGGCAATACAAAAAGAGAATATATATACATATATATATGTGTATACATAAATATATATGTATATATATATATATATTTATGTATTTATATATTTATATATATATATATATATATATATATATATATATATGTTTGTATATATATATTCTCTTTTTATATTGTCTACTTTATATTGATAAATATATAAGTAAATATTATATATACATATATACATATATGTATCAATTCTCTTCAAATGATCAACAATGCGGTTGATCATTTTGGATCAACTCTTCATGGAACTATGAATGCCAGTGAAATGATTCGGCTACGTACCGATACTCGAGTCGTTGTGAACTAAACAAAACCGACTCAAAGCAGAGCTGCTGTTCTTTTTTCCCCCTCAGTGCTTCGTCCCATGCCGTCATGTGCTTTATCTTTGCTGACATAGCGCTCTACATAATACGGAACAATGTTCTCACAGGAGGATCAAATGGGGATATAACCAGAACGCGCCAGTAAACACAGCGAGAAGATGTAGAGGAACCAACAGAAAGAAGTCGGCTCATGAACGATGGAAAAGTTAAGAGAGTTCCACAGGATCATTTCATGCCGGCTACTTTTCACCATGTCTGGTGCTGTTTTTAATGAGAAGATCCAAAAAGACAACGGATGTTAACCGGTCATGTGATGTTAATGTTCCTTAGAATTGATTCCATAATCAATTTAGCTTTTTTGGGGGCCATTCAGGAGATTTAATCAAATTTTGGCCATTTCCATCATGCGATACTTCAAAATACACATCCAATTTATGTGAATGGGAATAATGTCAAAAGATCCAGAATGAATAATGTCGACTTCGTCCTTCGTTTGAATCTGCGGGCCGTAACAAAAACCTCCCGTTATTTAACGGCTCATTCGCGCTGACCCAGAAAGTAGCCACGTTTTTTAAAAGTTTTTTTAAAGCGGCCAGATGCGGCCACGTGACGGGTAACCATGACTGCGACCGCGAGGGCGACAGACGGGATGCTCACACCTGCGTTCTGTAAATGTTCTCGGAAGGTTGCGAGGCCCTGTTGCTCGGCAGAAGGCAGCCTCGCTCATTTAAATTGCAAAATAACAGCTTCAAAATATGAGGCATACAACAGTTATCACATGGGGGTGTCTTGCGAAGAGTCTCTTCCTGTTCATTTCAAGTGTTTTTTTGTTTGTTGGGGGGGGGGGGGGGGTTATTGATATTACGGTTACCGGAGGTTTGGTTGCTTTCAGTCGAAAGAAGGACAAAAAAGATTTCATGGTCCTTTGCTCCGTCTTTTCTCAATCCTCAAAAAGGAGTCGAGGCACTCGAGCGGCAGTACGTTATCAAGCCTTTAAGAAAACGTTATGCCCATTTTGAGTTTCCTTATCAACGCCGAGGCCGAAGCGAACGTGTTGAAGTAAACCGATTCGAGCGCCCTGTAAATTAATGGGTTTCACTTCCTAGCGTCAACGAGAAAAATTCGTACTGTAGCCGGTGATTATTTAAAACTCTTCTCAAAATCTCCCATTGAGCTTTCTACGGAGAGTTGTACGACCCTCTTCTATGGTAAAATTGCCTTTTAGCACGCCGTTTAGCCCTTTTCTTCTCCAGCCCAGTCCAAAACATTTGGTAATCCCGCATGGCGAGGAGGGAATAATGGGTTGAATAGTTTCCAGCTGATGCTACTTGACTTTCAAGAGGAATTGGGTGCTAATGAAGACAGGAGACTTCTTTTGTAGTTTCACCGTGAAGGCTTTTGTCAATGAGCCGGGAACCAGCTCTGCATGGCGAGGCTGTAGAGCAGGTTAATACACTGCCGGGTCCATTCCAGGCCACTATTCTAATGAGGATCCTTTAGCCGTTGGAGCATCCCCGTCACGGATCCCATCAGGATGAAATGAGAAACACCTCGGCATCTTTAATTAGATCTCGATATATTAATTTATATATAAGGTCAGGCAATGTGAAGAAGAAAAAAAAGAAAAATGTCTTTTGGATGTGAAATAAAAATGCCATTGAGCAATGTTTTCTTCATCTAATTATGCCCGAAAAAGTGTTATAGATACTGCTGAATGAACTGCAGCTCCCACACACCACGTGAGTTAGTAGAGTAGAGGTTTTCTTTTAGATAGTTGAGTGACAATGGCCGTCGAACATCGAGCAACCGCAAAGAGACTCGAAAACGGCCAAAGATGAATGCGATCCCTGGAATATTTGTCACACGGCCGAACGACCTGAAGAATTAAAGTGCAACACGTTAGACTTGATTCTTTACGGATTCCCGTCGTAAGATTACGTCGTTCAGCTCCCTTCATTTGAGGATTCGAGGGGAAGAAATACACGCCGACAACGTTTTGTGCGTCGAATGCAATCGAGACGAATACGTATCGTTGCATTGACGCGCACTCGACATACATTGAAGACGGAAACCTCCAGTAGCTCTAGAAGCCTTTTCATTTCACCGCGGCTGACGCCCAAGCGTTTCGGCGGGAGTTTACTGCGGGAGTCTTTGGCGGGAGTTTTCGGCGGGAGTCTTTGGCGGGAATTTTCGGTGGGAGTTTTCGGCAGTCTTCTCTGGGAGTCTTCTCCGGGAGTCTTCTCCGGGAGTCTTCTCCGGGAGTCTTCGGCGGGAATCTTCTCCGGGAGTCTTCTCCGGGAGTCTTCTCTGGGAGTCTTCTCCGGGAGTCTTCTCCGGGAGTCTTCGGCGGGAGTCTTCTCCGGGAGTCTTCGGCGAGAGTATTCGGCGGGAAACGTTGCGTAGGCGGCGACTCTTATGTCTTTCTACGCGCCTCAAGCCATCGACTCTAAAATGCAACTGTGTTTGCCGAGTGAGACGCTTCATAACAAATTTGTTTTCTCCAAAAGGTTTTTTGACAGCGCTCCAGCGGTTTGTTTTTTTGACGTGCTAACAAACCTTATTGATTTGTTCTGAAAAAAGGCAAAAAGGATTTGAACATTTTTATTTCCCATGGTTTTCGTCTTTAAATCCACGCCAGAGGGTTCAGCGAACCGAAAAAAAAACACGAAACCCGAACTACTGAGAGGAATTTACGTTTGTTCTGGCCTTTCAGAACCAAAAGTTGCCTCTCAAGAGACGGCGGTTGCTGTGATTCACATCAGTTCTTTTATCTCGAGTTGTATTCCCAGGGAGTCATGAAGCGACTCTTTTTGAATCGTCGCAGCAGGAAAGGACGGATGCACAATACAACAAGCCCGAAAACTGGAGCAGCTAAATGGAATTCAGCCGCCATTATAGTCGACAACAAGTCTGAATGGAGAAAAAAATACCCTTTATATTGAAATGACGAGAGCCTTTTGTAAGAGATGTTGTGGCCGCCAGTGATGAACTACCTGCTTATCAGGTCACGACAAGGTGAGTCTCAAAAGCAGGGGGAACAACAACAAAAAAATATTTTTTTAGAGGATGGATCAAAGACGATTAGTCTCGTCGGCTGGCCACACATGAGAGAGACGAGAGAGGCCTTCTGATCTCGTCGCTGCTTATTTCCAGATCGGTGGTATGGAGGATGGACACGTGAGGAGGATGCAATCATTCTTCCTGACTCTGCTATTGGCCGGCAGCCTCCCTCGGGAAGCCTTTGGACATGCTGGTCCTTGCAGAAGCGCCGCACACAGTCTGCAGTCGGAACGTGATGGAGTGTTTCCACTGCGGGAGGGAAGGAGCGCACGGGCAGGCAGACGGGCGTTACGAGCTCACGTTGAATATTGTGTTGTTGTTGTTGTTTTCATTAGATTTGGGATTCAATAAGTATTACGTTACCTGCTTGGTCAGCACGCAGTGAAGATGCTTAGGGACGGACGGGAGTCAAGCGGACGAGCGGTCCTGTTCAGTTCCGTTACCACGGTGATAGTTGAGAAAGGAGAACGGGCGCTCCTGTGATCAGCTGATCCGTGTCATGTTCAGTGTCTCCTGTCAAGCTGAATACCAACGCTTTGGCATAATAGGATTAGTGATCTTTTGGGTTTCTTTTCTTTCGCCACTCACGGACCTCTGTTCCATCTTAAAAGGAAAATGTATACCCCGGATTAAAAAAAATATATTATATATATTAATTTATTTTAATTATATATAATATATATATATATATCATTATATATATTATTTTATATAATATATATTATTAAATATAATATATATATATATTAAAATAATATATACTAATTTATTTGTATATATATATATATTATAATTATGTTTATATATATATATATATATATATATATATATATATATATATATATATATATATATATATATATATAGTTAAATGTATCAGTCTGAATTGGTTTGAGTTGGCTCCTTTTGGAGATATTGTGGATCATCTGTCGTACACGGGTCGTGATTTCTGTAAAGAGACATTGCTGTTGAGTTTTTCCAATTTTCTTTCACCCCTCAAGCCGATATAGTTCCATTATATTGGTGATAAGGCAGATATCTTCCAACACTAGGCTGCACACGAGAAAATAATCTCGGCTGATAAATTTCACGGCAGGTATATCGAGGTGAACTGTTCCTTTAAGGTTGCAGCTGGTTTCCAGTTGAATTTGTCTCCTCTGCCTGCCTCCTGTTGTTCTCGTACAACATTATGGCCAATTTTATGATTCTTTTATCATAATTGTTAACACGGTGGCTGAGAGCTTTTCAGGTGCACTCCGGGATACTTTTGTTGTGTCATATCTCACCGGTGCCTTATTCTGTCAGTCGAATTTTTCACAAAACAGAAAAGATGGATAACACATCATGCCCTGGGGTGAACACACACACACACAGCTTCTCATGTGCGCTGTCTATTTTCGTTTCGCAAATTACCTTTCCTAAAATAAATGACATCAGTTACTCATGAGAGATCTGTCCGCTCTGATGTTTGTTTTTTTAGGTGATGTTGTTCTCGTTGGGAGTCCTTGAATGTAGAAAGAAATACTCGGAAATATCGTTGGAAATCTTCAGAAATAATTCAGCAAACTTTTGTTTAGCGTTAAACTTTTCCTGCGAAAAGAAGCCTCCGTGCATTCGCTCGTCCTCTGCGGCAACCTGCAGAATTATCCGTCTGTATCATGTTATGTAATAATCTCTTGACGCCGTCTTCTTCCAAAATAAGTTGAAAGGTGTGTTGTGTGCGGAACCCTTCGGAGGTCTTTTCTGGCTCAGAGCTCTGCTACAGAGAAAGGGAGGGAAGGAGGGAGGGAGAGAGAGAGAGGGAGAGAGGGAGGGAGGGAGGGAGGGATACTGCCGTCAACTTAAAAGACGGAGTTTGCTGACCCCTCAGGTGGTTCTGCATCCCGCGCATCCCTTCAAGAACCATTTGATCCGGGCATGGCCGGTAAGGGGGGGGGGGTTTTACCTTCATTTGACTCTGACTCTTCCTCGTACCCCGCCGCTCGTCCCTCTGGAGGATGCAGGGTAGCTGGCAGTGCGGTTTTCTTAAGCAGTCTTTATTCCGCCCCATGTTTGATCGTTAATGATGACTAATGTCCAGATGTGCACGTGCCAAGAGATCCGGCTCCCCTCCGACACGTTCCCATGACAATCACGACGCAATTTCATGCTTACAGTATGCACCAAAAAAGGGGGGGAGTGTGCTCACACATCAGACATCACACACACAGTGTTCAGTGTCTCCTAAAAGGTTTCCTCGTTTGTTTGCTTCTCGTCTGTTAAATGTTTGCCTTTTTTAAATTTGTCAGCTGAACGCAAACATTTGATTTGAGGCAATCTCCCGTCTTTTTTTTTTTAAATCCTCTTTACTCGTTACACGGCTTCTCTCCCCCCCCCCCCCCCCCCTTCATCCTCTACTCTCTGAACAATAATGAAAAGCTGTTTGGGAATCGTTTGCCAGCGACGAGCCAACTACGCGCACGAGAGTCACTAGCTAACGAGCGCATTTGTCGGAGGCCGCAACGGATAAGACGGAGCTCGAAGCGGCGAGAGAGCGCGCAGACGATTCCGAACGATCGCAAATTAAATTAAAAGATGAGATTCAATTTATTGATATGTAGCGGAGCGAAGGACCCGGGTCGATCCGTGATTCAATTGAGTATTGGGGGGGGGGGGGGGGGGGGTTATGATGAGATCATAATGTGTTCAAATGTAATCTTGTATAAAGGGTAGTTAGTTCTGTGGCGAGAAAACTTTCAGTTGTTTAAAGAGGACTTTTACACAGCAATATAACAGAGATAACAGTAACACCAGTTCTAATCAGACTGTAACACATATTCATGTCAAGATGTGCTCTGTTTTAAACAATAAACATCGTTTTTATATACAATTAACCGCCATAGATGACGATGACAAAGTAAAAGACTCCGGAGCGTGTTAAACAAAGTAGAACTACAAACGTGTTTAGCAGCTCCTCAAACACACCAAAAATACTATTTTCTCATTTAATTAAGAACGTAAGAGCAAAATCATGACATTTCAAGAGAAATCTGAGTTATAAGTTTGTGATTAATTTGGTCGACGAAAGTTTGATGAGGTCATTGCGATGTACGATTCCACTAAAACAAAATAAATGCTCATCTTTAATTATCAGCACGCCCTTTGAAAAAAGGACCTTTTTCACTCCGATGAACTTTAAATGCAAAACAAATGCCACAAAGGCCAGGTCATAATTTTTGAATGGCAGCAGCTTGAAAACCAAGAATAGAAAATCGGCGATCAAATCCTCCGCGCCCAAACTGCATACACATCAAGCAAAACAAAAATGTTTAATTATTCATTCCATCAAGGGAAATACTCTCAGAACTCAAGCTGCATTGATGATTTAAGACAGCTGTCACAAGTTGGAACTATCCGAGAGGGACGAGGTCGACAAATGCAGTACGGCTTCCAGTTCCCTTTACAATGGAAACATCCAGGCACAACCAGCGTATCTAAAAACAACCAAAGGGCACATCTCTATATATAGATATATATCTTTATCTATATATATTCTCTCTGGTTTGCTCAGAATCAAACCACAAGGCCACAAGATAAGAGACGCTGGGATTCAAGGGAACATGAGACTCATGGTGAGCCGAGCCTTTGCTTCTGAGAGAAGGCTGTGATGGGCCAAGAGGTCCGCCGAAGAAAGGCAACCGAGAAACACGAGACCATTAGATCCTTTTGTTTTCACGAAAAGGAAGAAAAAAATAGTTAAAATCCACAACGGCGATGCATCAAATATCGCAGCTTTGGTCAGTGCCGCAGAGTTTCTAATACGACACTCTGGCGTCGGTTTCTTTCACATGTAGATACATACGTGCGTTGAACGCATAGCGGTCTTTTTCGAAATAGGAGAAGGAAATAGGAAAGTGAGGGGTTTAGGAAGGAGAAAAAAAATATCACACACTTTTATTTCGGTCTGGGAAAAAGAGCAAGATCGGCGTTGCCTTCGCTGACCCATGTCACTAAGGGACACGTCTCATTGGGAGAGGAAAAAGGGGTCGAAATGTAAGATGGAGACTAATGGCGAGCCGAGACACGCTTTTCGAGAGACGGGGTGAGAGGTCGGCGGAGACGAGGGAAGAGGAGGAAAGAAACGTCTCCGCTCTTCTGCCTCCACTGCACAAAACCATCAGGAGAAGGAATGGAGAGAATTGTGCGAAACCCGTGGAGCGACAGATCAGGGGCTAAACATTGTAATGTCCTTCTTCAATTCAGAGACTTTAAATCTTAATTTAAACATACAAAAAACTACGTCGAGGTGATTCGCCAACTCTTGTTTCTTTTCCCGGATTTTCCGCCGGAGGTCCGAACAAAGAGGCGGCGATACAGCGAGCAGATCTGAGCCGCGAGGCCAGACTCCACGATAGCACCCTCTGTCCTTTTATACGCTCATAAATCATGTACGCTACTCCTGGAACGGAAATCTGTAAACCGCATTTCCTTTTTTAATTTTTTTTTTTAATTTGAGCGTCATCTGGATTAGCATTTTAAAAATCACGCTCCGCGTTAAACCGAGACAGATATCGCCCTTTTTCTCTCCGTCCGTATAATATTCGCTTTCCTTTAAAGGAAGTTTACCGTCCGTTCGAAGTGGATCAATACAATATTTTTCGCTGTTCACGTTGCGCACGTCTCCATGCCATCCATCCATCCGCAAATTCATGTAATTAGTGCGAGGCAGACTGGAGTGCGAGTTGGAGAAGGGGCTACTGATTGACACTTAAGCTTTCATTTGACAGTCTGATGATTTTTTCCTTCTTTTTACAACGCTCCCCACACACACACACACAGACACACACAGACTGACTCCCCTCCCCCGATGCGTCTGACTTATGCAGCCAGCAGAAATGAAGAGCTCTGAAAAGGAAGTGAAAATGGAAGCTGCAATTACCGTTTCCAGTGGAACTACTCGGACTACAATCCAAACGGCTCCAGTCTCGTGGTTTTAATTCACCGAGAGTGATGTTTAAATTGGTGTTTGTGCAATAAAAGAGGGAAATCAATCGAAGCTACACTATCGAGCTTAATGTTTTCTGTTCTTTTTCCTCTTTTTTTAAAGCTGCAAAAGCATGGTAGACAGCCAAAGAGGGTTTCTGAAAAAGCACTAATAATTTAAAAGACTTTTTGTGGCGAGTGAGTTACAGACAGAAGACGCGGCGGCGGCGCCAAGTCAGCGCCCGCGTGTGAAAGCACGATAAATATTCCGACAGAGGCTGAATGCTCCTCTCTTAATCGAATTAATTGGCCATTTGAAATGTTAAAAAAGTCTGTGATGCGTTATTGTTTGACGCTGAGGGAATGCGATTATTCCCCCCGTTGTAAAGCGATACGCTAGTTGCTCGTCAAGTGGAACCGCACCGCAGTCTGATTTCTCTTGCTTTGCACGAGGCCGCTCTCACAGCGTGTCAGCCAACCGGCATGTAGCTTCGACTGAAAGCCGCGTGATTGATGTGAGCAGCAGAGCTCAGAGGTTTTTAGCAGGTTAAAGATCCCCCGAGTCAAAAATCAAATAGGGGTTTAAAACCCTCTGACAACTGCACTCTCTCCATTTATCATCGCTTTGGCTGGTTTCTGTTTCATGCCACCACAAGGTCAGGCCCTCGGAGGCGGCACGTGTTGAAATTTGGCAATATTACCGCGAGTCATTTAAAGATATACTATGGCATTATTTTCTGGGCTAATTAAAAAACGGTCCGTGCGAGCGGAGACCGTGTGTCACTGATGTCGGCAGTAATTGTTTTCAGCGTCCTCAGGAGTCAGAAGCACGGCGGCGTGGTTATATTGTGTGACCAAGTGCCGTCGTTGATTGGCTGATCTTTCATTTCTTGTGAGGGAAATCTCCATAATTAACCGTTATGTAAGGAAAGGCTGATTTTGTGCAATTTTCTAATCTTAGAAACTAATGACGCAGACCCCGTTGTCTCTATCTGTTAATAAGTCTGGGAATTGTTCCACATTGTCATTGCCGTTCGTATACCACCACTCCTCTGACAACTCTTTTTTCCCCATGTCTCCACAGGTAAGCAGTGGGATGGAGGCGGGCGGCCACAGCTACTTGGTGGCTTGCTGGCAGCCCATCCTGATCCTGATGCTGGGCACCGTCCTGTCCGGATCCACCACCGGTTGCCCGTCGCGATGCGACTGCAACGGTCACGAGCGCTCGGTCGCGTGCCACCGACGGAGACTGGCGGCGCTCCCCGAGGGCATACCCACGGAAACGAAGATGCTGGACCTGAGCAAGAACCGCCTGAAGACTCTGGGGACCGAGGAGTTCATCGATTACCCTCAGCTGGAGGAGCTGCAGCTCAACGAGAACACCATTTCGTCCATCGAGCCCGGGGCTTTCGGCAACCTTATGAACCTTCGAACTCTAGGATTGCGCAACAACCAGCTCAAACTCATTCAGCTGGGGGTGTTCACGGGCCTGACCAACCTCACCCAGCTGGACATCAGCGAGAACAAAATTGTCATTCTGCTTGACTATATGTTCCAGGAGCTGTACAACCTGAGGGCGCTGGAGGTGGGCGACAACGACCTCGTTTTCATCTCACCCCGATCGTTTCATGGCCTCAGCAACCTTGAAAGCCTCAACATCGAGGGATGCAATCTGCCCGCGGTGCCCACGGATGCCCTCAGCCATCTGCATAACCTGCTGTCACTTCGATTACGCTATCTCAACGTCACCGTCATGAGGGATTACTCCTTTAAAAGGCTGTACCGGCTCAGAGAGCTGGAGATTTCCCAAATGCCTGCGCTGGATACCATGACCGGAAAATGCTTGTTTGGACTCAACCTCACGTCGTTGTCCATCACAAACTGCAATCTTACCGGCATCCCCTACCAAGCCATCAGTCACCTGAGACATCTCCGCTTTCTGAATCTATCGTTCAATCCCATTCACACCGTGGAAGGGAACAAACTGTTCCATCTCCAGAAGCTTCAGGCTTTTCATCTGGCCGGTGGGAGGGTGGGTGCCATTGAGCCCTACTCATTCAGAGGACTCAACCACCTCCGTGTACTCAATGTATCCAGCAATAGCCTGAGCACCCTGGAGGAGTCCGCCTTCCACTCAGTAGGGAACCTGGAGACTCTGGCGTTGTATGACAACCCGTTGGCCTGCGACTGCCGCTTGCTCTGGGTCTTCCGCCGGCGGTGGAGGCTCAACTTTAACAGACAGCAGCCCATGTGCGCTTCTCCCAAGGTTGTTCAAGGAAAAGAGTTCAAGGACTTCCCAGACATTCTCCCACCCGACTATTTCATCTGCCAGAAATCAAAGATCATGGATTATAAGGTCCAAGAGAGCCACGTGGATGAAGGGACTACCGTTCATTTCACTTGCCAAGCTGAGGGCGATCCGGTCCCTGTGATAATGTGGCTTTCCCCTAAGAAGGACTACATCACGACCAAAACTGCGGGGTCAAGACTTTCGGTTGCTAGCGAGGGCACATTGGAGGTCCGTTACGCCCAGATCCAAGACAACGGCACCTACTTGTGCATCGCGAGCAATGCAGCGGGCAACGACACCAAAGCTGCCCACCTTTTTGTGCATAGCTACTCCCCCAATTGGCCCCACCAGCCAAACAAGACATTTGCCTTCATCTCCAACCAACCCAGCGACGAAGGGGCCAATGTGACCCGGGCCTCGGTTCCATTTCCGTTTGATGTGAAGACCCTCATCATCGCCACCACCATGGGATTTATCTCTTTCCTCGGAGTCGTGCTGTTCTGTCTTGTGATATTGTTCCTGTGGAGTCGAGCGAAACACAATGTAAAGTCAAGTATAGAGGTTGAACCTGTGCCGCCAAGTAAAGAGGAGCCAGAAGAGGCCAGTCCAACCGAGGCACCCGTACAATTCAACATGAAAATCATGTGAATCTCAACTGGAGGCCGTGTTAACCTTACAAACTGCGGTTGAGATGCACACTATCTTCGCTTCAAATATGTACTCGTTCATCAGCGATAGAAACTGCACAGCAGTAAACGCATCTTGACACTATACCCTTGACTTTCTTCTTCTTCTTTCTTTTTTTTTTACTTCAGGGACTGAATCTTTAAAAGCATATGTTGAATTTACAATATTCAAATTTCTGTAAATTTGTATTGGCGATACTCAAATCAACTCAACGTGTTAACATGCACTCAACCACCCGATTACTGTGTTTAGCCAAATGTAAGGTAAAGGTTAAAGTAAAGCACACGGATCACAGCTGATAGAATTATCAAAAATGAACATGATAGACGAAGGACGTGGAGATTAGTCTGCAGGAATAATCTTTCTGTGAGCACAAGTTGAGAGAAATGTCTTGTTGATGGGATCTCGGTGCTGTATTTTGCTTTAAACAAAGCACAATAACCCAGTTATGTTGCTTAAAATACTTGAAGAAATGTCTTCATTTGTATATTGTCCCATCAAGTAATTGACGAGTATGAAGTGGGGTTGTATTAGATACATATACAAAAGAAAAGAGATCGAGAATATTGTCATATTTTAAGAAAATAAAGATCTACTTTTAAGAAAGAAGTCATATAATTACAAACATATATGTAAAATGTTAAAGAGACAACAATAACAGTATTATATGTCTTAAGTAATAGTTTGGGGAGAAAATATCTTCATATTTTGAGATATTAGATGTAATAATGTAAGGATATTTTATTTTCTACATCTTTTATGATTGCAATTCTCCGAAAGGTATTTTTTATTTATTTGTATTAAGGCCTTGATGTTTTTACCCTGCACACTTTAACGCTGCTGTCTCAAGGAAAACATTTCCAAGAACATCAGCACAGTAGCCCGTATATCCATTACCTGTCATGGATATGCAATGTTGTCAACTGGGCTTCAATTTTCCTACATATCAGTTATACTAACTGGAGTATTTTTAAATATGGAAACAGTCAAATTGGAAATCTGTGCATGTTAACACACTGAGGAAAAGAAACAGAAGCCAGTCCTACAATATGTGCTCCTTTATGCCAACAAAGAAAGTTTGTCATTAAATGTATTAACATGTCCAGCTATACATATTTTGTTCTGTATTTTATTATTTCCTTGTATATTATGATATGGCACAATAGTGATGCTTTTAATGGCTGTGAGTCTTGAACATATTACAGTCTAAAGAGCAGATTAAGATGAAGTGAAGTCTTTTTGACTCTTGAATAGCATCAGATTAACACATTTTTAACACGGTTACTTTGTACACCCATTTAGCAGCTCAATGAGTGTGTGCGCTCTCTCCAAGACCCGAGGATATATTGTCGCTGGTGCGTCTAAAAAGAAATGCTGACACGACAAGTTCTTTTTGGCTTTAAGTAACCCATTTTTCAGCATTCAGGCTGAGCACTACCCAATATTTATGCGTTAAATGGAGTTTCATGCCATAGGGATTTTATGTTGTCGAATTAATTTCTCAGTCAAGGTCTGCTCTGAAAATAATATGTTCATTACTCTTAAATACATGTTTAAAATGGGACGGGCAGAAATTCTATTAAAATAAATAACATTTTCTACTAATGGGTGCTTATTATATATATATATATATATATATATATATATATATATATATATATATATATATATATATATATGTTAATGTTCTATGAATGTGAAGAAACATATGAGGTTAACTGCTCAGCTGAAAAGGAAAGTCCACAGAACTCCTTGCTTTACTTACGGAGGCGCGGAGTGAAGCACACTTCACTGAATACCTCTTAAATCCTCATCTCACTGCAGTCTTTTAATTTAGGCACTTTCCAATAAGGTCATAAAATGTCATACAGGCATTCGGGACCTGGTGGTAATGTTAAACTTCCCCTCCCCTCATACACTTGTCCAAATTCCCTGGGATCTATGTATTTGTGCACTGTAAACCAAATTGTCGTGTTAAAAATTGAGATCACGTTAGCCCACGGTATCATATTTCTATAGCTACACCAGGCTCCGCTTTCATCCGTCTTAAGATGCACACCCTAAGCCTCAGCTGTCCTTTTGATCTCGACACTAAATATTTATCACGTAGCACGATAGCGTTTCGCAATTTCTAAAGTTGCGTTAGCCGAAATGCTCGGCGGCAGTGACGTGAAGACACTCACAGACAGATCGAGACTAGAGGGGCCACGACATCAGAGAAGAATGTGTTTGCTAGTGGACAGGTTGGTAAAATAACAACAAAAATGTGTTTTGGCAATTTCTAAAGTTGCGTTAGCCGAAGTCCTCGGCGGCAGTGACGTCAAGACACTCAGACATAAAGGTGTTTACTGACAGCTTGAGACCAGGGCCACGACATCAGAGAAGAATGTGTTAGCTAGTGGACAGGTAAGGGTTTTTTCACGTGATACCGCGATATGCAACGTCACATCCAGCCTAAATACCCATCATTAACTGAATGTGAAATATATCTGACAACTGCTAAAATGTTAAAGACTGTTGTGAAATTGAATATAGGAAGGGAGCAAGGATTCTGACATTGTACTGACTGCCAAATGCCACTGAAAAGAGAAAGCACATTAAGTGGTAATACCTGACGGGTGTTAGAAAAAATGTTCTCTGCAATCTTAATTTGGCAAACAAAGCCATATTGATTAATTTAGGCTTTTTACTCCTTCTTTTTTCCATTACTATGACTCCACCAGAAAGTCCCCCTCCGATCAAAATCAAGCAGTCAAGGACTTGAATTCAGCTCAAACTAGAAAGATGCACTCAGTGGAGCGATGAATACAACCTACAATTAACCCCCCTAGTCTAGACCACAATGGTTCAGGCGGGTTTTTCTCCGGTGGAAGCGAGCATCTCCCCTCATGGGCGTGAGCGCGACAGGAAGCAATTATTTTGTTTGAGTGTAATATTTTCGACTAAACATGGATGTTTATATCATTAATAAGGGAAGGGAATAACTCTGTCTCGATTCTCGAGGTGTAAATCTTAGTATTTAATTTTGATCTTTGGGGTAATGATTTTATTCAAAGACATACGGGTGCTGATCAAAGGGTCTACTCCAATAAAATGATATGTTACGTGTGTACAAATGTTATATCAATAATATGAACACACTAAAAGGCAAAATGTAACATTTATTGATACTCAACTTGCACAAATAAACTATTTTTTACAAAAGAATAACCTCGGTACCGCCATGGCGTGCGTCGTTTTGAGATAAACTTCTCGTCAGGCGTTTCTGTTTATTCCCGTCACTCGTTTTTAAAAGCGCCACAAAGGGACGGCTGAAGTTATTTATACAACGCTTCTTCATGTCACTACAAAAGCTTTAATAACAAAAGGTGGCAGCTAACGAGATGGAAATCGACCTTAAAGTTTAACACCCCCATTTGGATATATCGTACACACATAAAAACGTGAGGCCCCTTACCGGCCGGGGTTTTGATCAAGTAGCCAACCCAAAACAATATTATGCAGTTTATTAATGCTTTGCCGGCGTAGACGGACACAGACGTCCACAATCACTCCCGGACGCATGATCTCCTAGCGGCAGGAACGTACACAGATATTTTGGGGGGCAGGGGCTCAAACCAAAAGAAAGGGCACCCATCGCCTAATAGTTGAAACATAAGCAGCATTACAATAATGATGCCGTCCTCGACCTGTGTCTCCTCTTTGCATTAGACAGCTAGCTTACATTCTCCTTATGAATAAATATGAATTATTACATCGCAACGACAGTACAAGCGTTCTGATTGGCTAATGGGTACACATTTGGAGGGAATTGATGACGGAGAAAGTCATTCTTATTCTTAAATACTGATCAATGAAGAAAACATTGTTCACCAGAAAAAGGGGCAGTTTTGTCATCCAGGGCAAACGGGCAGGTGCTTGAGCACCACTAGGGTCTATCTGTGCACGCGCCTGCCTAGCGGAGATAAATAATAACTATAACACTCGAAAAAAGCCAGAAAGCATGAAAACTAAAAACGGCAACTTGATAGACAAAAAAGGTGAGATGGCAATTTTTGCCTTTTTTAAACCTCGAGAAAAATCCCTCACTCTGTCCTCTATGATGGAGTTTGTGTGACCGCCGAACACGATAACGCGACACCATTTTATTTATTGCGAGGCGTGCCGTCGCCGTAACAGGGCCACGTTTCGTTGATGGATGAAGATTTCCATTTCATTTCCACGCCTCATTGCAGCTGTACCAGAAACATGACTGCGGCTCGAGGTTCTCCAGTGCAGAAGTCGGTTTGTAAGAATGAAAAGGATAGAATTTAATTCAATACTTCAGTTTCCAACGAGAGAAGCTCGAAGGCCGTACTTTATATAATTACAGCCGCACTCTGGGATCGTAAAGAGACGAACAGCCAGACATCTCTCGGACAAGAAAATCACTGAAACATAAAAAATCGGTTCTGTAATGAAACCAGCGCAGAGAAGAAGAAAGAGGCCGATACGGATGAAAGAATCCTGTTTATTCCTTATCAAAAATAAGTAACTTATTGCCGGCAGAAATACACAAACTGGAGCTGAGCCTCGACTTGCTGAGGACAAATAGCAAAACACGTTTAAAAGGAAAAAAAGCCGTCAATTTAAATATTCCAAGTTAGATTAATTAATCCTCAGGTTTAAAATTTGAGGCATTAATGTATTCTCACCATCGAGGAGGATCCACAGTTATGTGTGTGAAAGAAAAATGTTTCCACCGTGGCTTTAAGGAGAGCAGATTATGATTCATAAAGCAGCACAGAAAATAACCAAAGGGGAGAGAACTCACAAAAAAAAGAGGCACTTCACGAGTAAATAATGAAGCGGGAGAATTACACACGCCCGAGGACTTAATATTTTCCCTTTGCCAGTTGAGATGGGGGAGAGCTACATCTGGGGGTTATTATGCGGTGTCAACAATTTAAAATAGAGTTGAAAGAGTCCATTGGTGATATAGGGCCTGAAAGGAAACTGCTAAAAATAGGTATTCATAGTAATTGACGCTCATCGGATGAAGATTGAATCAGTCAAGAGGCCAGAAATTAAACAAAAGGGTTCACCCTGTATCGGCCTTGATGCACACGGAAGAAAACTAGCACAAGGAAAGTCCCACATAAAAAGAAGTAGGCTTAATCCAGTCATGGGGGTTCGAACTATAAAGAAATAGGAGATCGTAAAAATCTTCGAGCATCGGGGTCCAGCCACAGGTCTGATACCACAACCTCCTGTGAGAGGTCTGTTTGACGCCAGCCTCTCAAGACGCAAACAAAAAGGAATATTCAGGTTATTGTCAGTGACTTTATCACGAGAAATGCAAAGCATGACAAGCCAAGATCTTGTAAAAGGAACGATTTACATGAAAATAGTATAAGAATGCAAGAGTATGTAAAATATGATAGGATACTGAAACCTGGTACTACTCCCAGCGCCTCAAGTTGCTGAAAAACAAAGCATATTTAATGCACCCGCTTGCACTACAGGAGCAACCGGCGGTGGGAAGTGCAACAGAGTCCATGCAGGACGGGTGGGCAGAACAAGACTTTCATTCAGGAGACCGTTGTCTATGTCCCCATGCAAAGAAAGTGTCACTGGTCACATGACTCTCTTGTCAGTCGGGTTAAAGTCAACCGCTTTCTTGTCCTAAACCTAACAGATTATTTGAAACTAAATGTAACTTGCATCACAGTTTGAAGCCGAGTGTCACGGTGTGAGAATGTGAATTTTCGTCGGAAATCCAGATAAAATCTGTGTAAGATTGGTCAGTAACATTGGAGAAACCATCGGTAGAGTTCGGACTAGATCCCAAGAGACGCTCAAAAACGCACCAGTTTTCCTATTGTACGGCCTTTCAGACACGCCTTTTAAATGCCGTGCGACGTGTTTTTCTAGCATTTTTTAGGCGCACAATATTTTCAACTTCAAGCATGATATATTTGAATGTCAGTCAGTTTACCAAGGCCACTTGTTCAATGTTAAAGATGACAGGATCAATGTGTCTCAAATACACCTTTTCTTTACTAATCTGGATGCTTCACTGAAGAAACAATTTATCATACACAATATTAAATACCTCGCTGGCACTTTATAGGTAGGAGCCACTTTGAAAACAAAGCTCTGTGTGGAGATTTGTCTTTAAAAAATACACGTTGTCAGTGATTAATGAATTTCAAAATGTGCGATAAATTTGCTAATTTTTTGTAATCGATTGACAGCCCTAAAAAAACACAACCCAAGTGTTGAAAACACTTTCAGGCCCCTCTCCGAAGCCACTCCCCCAAAGCGATCATCGTGAACGTGAAGCTATCAATCTGGCAGCTTGTGGAGAACTCCGGTGACGTGCAGGTAGCTAGTCGTCCCATCATCTCAATCACACTCCAGCGACATACATAATAGATTTTTATAATATCCTTTCATCCACTTATCCTTTTTAGGGTATGCTCTAAGGTTACCTTGTCACTGCCGTGGTGTTTCTTTAAATTAATCATCAATGAATAGATCAGCATAGCATTTTAAGCATTTCTACATATCCATTTCTACGTCGAAATAGAATCAAAACTTAATCATACCGACCGGTGAAATTTTCTTTTTACTTATCCTCCTCTATGCACCTTGTATTTTAAAAATGGAGTCTACATTAGCGTGGGGATAATATAATTTGGGACTCTTGCCGTCAGCTTTTTGAATGCAGCGTTGGCCGGCCTCCAACTTCCGCCAAAACTTGTTTGCATTGAGCGCACAGATGATGATGTAGCATTCTTCTTTGTTGGTATAGGAAACAAAAGACATGGCCAAAGCAGCTTTGACATGGTCAAGTCATCAATATCTCTTCAGAAAGACTGAATATTTTGAAACGTGTTTGCCAGGTTTCGACGGTTTTACCTGCATCTTTGCTTTAAAAGCTAAATATTCCCATCGCCACTGGATATAACGAATAAAAAAAGATAAAAAATGGGATCTGAGAGCAGCACCGAGGTCGGACTAATCCGTTGTGACGTGGGAATGGTCGTATCTGGTTGCTTCCCGCTCACACTTCCCCTCAGGCTGAAGCCTCGTATGTTGGCAGAGCAGAAAAAGGTTTCTATGCTTCACGCTAAGACGAGCGTCTATTCACCGACATACTTTTAAGTTAATTGCTCCTTGCGAAAAACCATAATTTGACAGGAATGATCTTGTCCCGGAGTGCAGGACGACTTCAAGCACCGCAAAGTCCACTCGTCTTTGTTTATGTTTATCTCGCTTTATTTAAGATGCACTTTCTCCTCATTAGCAGACTGTCGACCGACTGCTGATTCATCACAAAGCAAAGTATTTTTTAACACTTATTTCCAACGACAGATGTGTTTTCAGTATTATTTCTTTCTTTAACATTTACCAAAGTTGTAACTCGGCAGACATGTGACGCGTTCAAGCTCTATCCAGGAAATCTGAGAAATGGGTGATGGTCAATTACAATACCGTCGTGATGTTTTCTAATGTAATCCTATATAATGTAGTGTTTCACAGGAAACTTAAATAACATTGAAATATAGTTGAATAGAGGACATCATTAAAACCACTATAATTGTTTAAATAAAATATATAACTACATGTCACTTGAATGTTACATTTGTATGCCAATTTAGAATTATTAATGGTTAACGTTGACGTTGACGATGACAGTGGATGATATTCGTACAGAGGTGGGAACAGAAAGTTAATCTTGAGTCTGGCTGTAAATATTATTTTATTTTCTTAGAAAGAAAATCTGAATCAGCAGTTAAGATACTTTTTTAAAAGTTCATGAAGTCATTACTTCTGAGGTCTATAGGAATACACGGCTTCACACAGCTGCTACTACTACTGCTGAGCTCTATATATTTTCTTTTCTTTGAAAGAAAACCGGAATCAGCAAAAGTCAGAGATCAGCGGTTAAGATACTTAAATAAAATGTTCAAAACAAGCCACGAAAATGACGTCTAGTGTAAAAATTGCAATCGGTGCATCTGGCAATGGTTCAGCCACTGACACCGCCAGGGTTGGAGAGCACTGATCGATGGATGGATGCATATTTTAATGAAGCCGAATACCAAAAATAAATAAAAAATCGTCAGAAATCACATCAGATAAAATGTCAATCAGAAAAAAGAAAACTAATTTTAAAGGGTAAAAAACTCATATTTGATCATTGCTGTTTGTGTTCACGTTGAGTAGTTGCTATCCAAGCACAAATCTAAAGCTCATCAGATCACCACCTCATTAACATTCAACCCCCGAGTGCCGGGTGCCGGATCAACTCCCCCCATAGTGACGGGGGCTGGATCACCTCCCCCCGAGTGACGGGCGCCGATCACCTCCCCCCATAGTGACGTGGGCCGGATCACCCGCGGCTGACATTTCACCGACTTTCAGTTTGCTCATTGAGACTGAACTAATCATATGTTTATTTTTTGTTTTATAAATGCAACAATTGGGTTTACAAGTGCAAGTCCCCGTGGCACGACGACTTGCACCTGATATTTTTATCTGATATTCCTTTTTCGCTTTGTTGTGAAAGGAACGCTTGAATGAACCGTCAGTTGTTGGTCTGTTGTGAGCCCGTCGTGACTGATGGAAGAATGTGGATGTGTTTGACAATCGCAGGGTTTGTACGGTCATGGAAAACCTGGAAAAGTGCTGGAATTAAAAAATGGTTATTCCCCGGACTGGAAAAAAAATCTACTAAGTCATGGACAATTATTGAATTGTATAACATTAATGCTGAGTTTTAAATAATTAATATGCTTTTTCAAAGAATAACGTTTAAAATATAAGCTGACATACGCTCTTTCATACTTGCACATTTTCCGCGGTGCAAGTGAACGCACCTTAACTGAAAATGAATGATTCTTCTCTTAATCAAACTATTGTCTCTCATTCATTCGGGTTATTTAAGGTTATATACTGTGTGCTTTGGAATTGTCATTGTTCGTTTAAATAATAAATGTTTTCACTTCTTCATGTATACACCGAGATAAAAAAAAAAAATTGTGGTCATGGAAATTTGATTTAAAACCCTGCCATTGACACGTTATTGTTCTGCTCTTATGTCATAGTAATAACAGGAGCACCACTGTGTTCACTGAGTGTTGCATGACACTCCTGAGCAGGCCTGACCTACTTAATCTACCACCGTGTATCCAAAGGTTCCCCCCTATACCTTTCTATAATAAGAACTGGATATGGATTGCTGTTGACCTTTATAGTAATTGGCGTCAATAGACAGGCGCACATGGTGTAGCTTGCAGTACTTATTCCTTCCTGATAAAAATAAATAAAAAAGATCCTGTGCAAACACGTATCCTGGAGTTGATTTGAGGTTAAATACAAAGCTTAAGCAGTCAAGAGTAAACCCCAGTGGGTGATGTGGGTCTGTTTTTAATACAACCTTCCCTCTGCTTCCCCAAAGAGCCGATGTGCAGTTCAGTGCACGGATACTTTCAGAACTAGGTAATGATTTACCGAAGGCCTACATTGGGGAGATCCCCAGTTGAATTCAATAAGACCGCTGAAGCCTCACGCTGCTTCGAATAGACTTTGGAGTGCATTCTTTGCACAGATCGACAACAAATAAATAATTTAATATTCATACGAGTTGGATAATTATGAGCGTGATCTTTTATTCTAAGTCAGATCTGAGATAAATGACGAGTACAAAATAATAATAATTCTAATTCACAGCCAGCAGCAGTTTAATCAAAGCACCGATGCAGAACAATTGATTTTATCCAAGTAATTATTGAGGCACATTTTTTTTAATCCAATTCTACAACATCCAGTATTTTTGCTTTGTTACGTTTATACGCCAAATAAATTATGAATTCAATCTGTAGTGAGATGAACAGTTGTACGTACGACAGTGATGGAATTCATCAATCATTAGCAACATGCAGGCATCTGACCCACTCCCAATATTCCTGCTGCGAGGCCCGATACGCGGAAACGCTCGTGTTGCCTTCACACGTCAATCAATGGGTTGTACAAATATAGATTTGGCATGGAAAAAAAGGAATGAAAATGGCTTTATTAGGTTTTCTTTTTCTCTGTTCCACCTATATTCTGCCATCCTTCACTTCCCCTTGGCACGTGGTGAGATGTAGCACACATTCATTTCATTCTGGAGCAGAGTGCAAGTCGGAGACGAGGATTTGAAAATGGAACTAAGTCGCCCTCAAGCAAGCCTCATAATTGAGAACGATAAAGAAATTATACAACTCACACATTCAAAGTGAGAAATAATGCATTTTTAAAATGAGTTTCTTTTCTTTCATTTTTCTCCCAAGTGCAAATCCCGCAAGTGTGCTTGATATCACTTGACTTCCTGATGTGTGTTACGTAAAGGAAACTATAAGTCATCACAATGCATTCTGGGTCGCCGCGCTGCAGAAGCTCTTCTATCGAAGAGACAAAAAGGTCCCTGGAGTTTAGGATGAAAGTGACGGTGTCACGGAAATAATGCGGGCTGCGAGACAATGGTGGCGTTGGAAACAGCTACTGCAGCACTAGGCTGCGGTAAAAACATATTTTATAGAAAGGTGTCTAAACTTCTGCTTTCCTGCTTCTGCAGTTATTAAAAGAAATATCTGGATTTCATCCGATTGCTGTTCTTTGATCATCGATTCTGAGCTTCGTTCCAACTGGTTGATAATTGTAAATATTTATTTTAGAGTAGAAAAAAAGGCTATTCGAGGTCGCGGGGGAGTTGTACCGGAGCTTTACTTTATTTATTTGCACTACACGGGGAGTGAGAGTGTGTGTCGTCTAACACCAACGAGGCATCTGGCGGAGTCCTTTGGAAAAGAGAAGATGAATTATTGACTTAAAAAAAATATACGGCCACTTTAGTCAGCAAACATGGTCAAATGTGACACTTGAAAGAAAAGATGAAGAAACTTTAAATGCCAAAAGGTACTTTTCCAAATATGTACCGGTCACTCGCTCGACCCCACAGCACTTTATACATTCAAGAACCCCCGGAGCGGATGTCTGGAGTGAAGTTCCCATTCAAGCTAAATGAAGCTGTGTTAACGACGTGCCGGAGCACACAAGGCCAAGCTGCCTCTTTAATTTGTCGAGAGCGGTTGCCGCCGCCGGTCTTTTTGGCGAGCGTGAAAACCCGCTGGGGATCGTCGCCGCCAGCAAACTACGAACAAACAGCGGGAAACACTGGAGTGGCGTTATTTTTGGCAATTAAAAACTATTGCGTAACAGACTGCCGAATAGTTATGTGGGCGGCCCACCAGGCCTGTGTGGTTATTGTTATCGTTATAACAGAGTTCATTAGTGGTCTTTTTTTCAATTTTTTTTTCTTCTAAAAAGACATTTAATGATTAGTAATAATAATAGTTTTGGAAATCTCCACCACGACAAATTTGTTCGATGAAATCTGTATGTTTCGATGCTCATTAGAGGAGCGTGGCATTTCCCCGCAGCCACGGCGCTGCGTTATTTAATTATTCAGCCTCTCGTGAGCAACTCGTCGTAATCTACGACGTCCCTGGAACTAGTTTCACTCCTCTCAACGTGGTTTTCAAGGTTGAAGTTAAGTGCTCTGATTGTTTTCAACCTTCTCCCCTCCAACATAAACACACACGAAGGAGAGAAAGTGATCCAAGGTACAATATGCCACAGGAAAAATGCAATGTTGACTTTGTTTTCGTCAGTTTGCACAGCCGGATACTCAACCTGGATCAAGGTTAGGAATGCAGCGATAGCGAGTTGTTCTTTCAGAGCGCTCACATCCGAGTACCGGTACGAGTTTCTCGTACTGCTATTAACCCTTCCGATGTTAACTTTGCAAAATGTTTTTTTTTATTTTATTTTAATGAGATGCTGTCGCTGACCCCGTTAACAGTCAACGCTGTTTTTGTGATACAAGTGGAGCAGAGTTCTTTCCCGTTTTAATGATTAACAGCTCAAAAAGCAAACAGGGATTATTGTGGTTGCTGTGTTCAAGGTCTCAATGTCTAGTTTCAATTTGAAATACGGGACGGGTGACCTCATGAAGACTACGCCAACTTATTCTATACAGTCTGTGGTACAAGTACATGAGCAATACACTGTACCTGATGGTTATGCTACTTTGCATCCCTAATCAGGGTGTTGTAGTGAAGAATTTTAGTAAAACTACCCCCCCCCAAAAAAGTAATGATCTGCTTTAAAGCACAGCAAGGCGCTGTTGAGAACTTATTTGCAACCTCTGACCATAAATCACAAGTTATTTTTACGAGTATTCTGGCACGAGGCTAATTAAGCAAATTAATTGAGCTAACGGTCTATCCGGAGCGTTGAGGTTTCTAGCCGGAGCCGAGCTGCTCTGGGATGCGAACGCCGCTGAGAGCAACGGGTCGGTCAACGTGATAAATTCGCTTCTAAATTCATACTTGCAGAGAACACAAGCAACGGATTTATTCTGCAGAATTATGATTATGACTTCAACAAGACTGCACAGTCAAGAAATTAATGATGACTGACAAGTTTATTCCAGTTCATGTTTCCTTTTCTATTTTCATGGAAATAGATTCTGTGTGTGTGTATGAGCACTTTTAGGGTACAGGAAGAAGAAAGAATATAGTTATAGAGTCTTGTTTGGCAAAGATTTAAATGTCCCCGGAGCTCCTGATAATCGTTGTTTTTTTTCCAATTTCAGATTTAGTTCTTCTAAAAGCTACAAACTCGGGCTGCGTCTACGTGGCCTCAAGATTATCTCGACCAATCACATCTCTTTACAGACAGAGATGCACTTTCAGGAGAATACAGTAATTTTCATATACTTTAAACCATTTTAAGTACAAGTGCAATTTAACGCATCAGTACAAGTGTTATTATTAAAATCAAAAATTAACAACAAATGAAAAACCAACACAGCTGGTCACATGACCAAACCATTCAGATTTAAAAACGGGATCAAATTTCACAGATTAACTCCAAACCACAGGATCCTTGTGTCTCAGCCACTAAAATCCCCGTGAAGCGGAAGTTTGGCCGACTTCAGCTTTTGTTACGGTTTTTAAAATGTTTGACGGACTCATGAGTCATTCAAGTGGCCAGTTACCAACAAAAACAACAGTCCAATTGGGGTGACTGGCTCAAAGCACCAATCATTAAAGAATTTCCTTTGTGGAAAAATGGAGTGTTTAATATAACCGAGAAATATAATTTCTAAAACGTGTGTGGAACTCGTCACGGTCGGCGAGACTCGCTCGCGGTGCTCGAATTTTATAATCTTGTTTTGTCGTGTGTATGGATTGATTTCCTGAGCCTTTTATTACTTGATCGTAATGAATGTGTGTATGAAACTTTATATCTTCATGTAATGCACATTTAGTTCTTGCACTTTAATTTCAAATACGAACTCCGGAAACCTTCTGAAGGCGTTGTCAATCTGTCACAGCACTCATTAAAATCACTTAAGATTTTACGAGGGCATAATTGCTGTGCACTTGATTTGTTAAATTTTTCATGAGAGTTGGCATTGCTATTTGCAGTCCTAAGCATGTTTATATGTCTGAGTAGAACTACGCTGCAAAAAAACATTGCTTTTACTAAACTGCAATTCAATGCAAATTTGATTTACATTGGTATCGAAATACATCCAAGTATTGGAATCAGATTAAAGCTGGAAATAATACATTTTTTTAGCTGTTTTAACTGACAACCAGCGACCTGAGTTTAAACTCTATAAAAGCAAGTAAAACCGAAAGGGATTTTGCCTCCCCGTGAGACGAGTCTGGAGTATCTCTGTTCGTCAGACAAACGCCATTTGACATTCAAGATGTCATTATTTGACATTTAGATAAGTAGCGATCAAGAAAATAAGTGGACAACTAATCAATAATGAAAAAAATTATCCGAACTGCTTATTTTTTTCAACCAAAGCTGGTTGCTGTGACAACAAGTTCCTCTGCCGCGTGCTGCTGGCGGCGCTAACGGTAGCGCTGTGATTTTTTTTTGTTCTGCTCTGGGCGCCGTTGCTGCCGCTGCCAGCCCTCAAAGTAAATGTCACTAACCATGTCAGGCTCACCTTTAAGGACAACGTCTCCTATTATCCCGAGTCCCGAAACCCTGACTGCCTTCACCGAACTTCGTGGAGGCAACTCCCAATCCTTTCAGGTCTCCACACACACACACACACACACACACACATACACACACAAACACTTTGGCTCAATCAGGAGAAGCACTGTGCTCCCTTTATTAGCCATACTCAATACTAACTATTAATTCCGTGGCAGCACTTACAAGCAGCAAATCACATCCATCACATGGCATCGAATTCCCAAAACGCACTCCACAAGAATGTAAATTATCTCGTTATCACATCGCGTTCACGAGAAAAAGCTTGATATGTAATCAAGTGAGAAACTTGATTGAAGTTATTTTCAGGAGATGTTTTTACATAAATATAAATAGATTATGAGCCGTTGACACTAACCTCACTCACTGAAATCTCCCTCAGAACCTCAGGCGTTCTCCGTGACTCGCAACTTTAAAAAACGCACTTACAACTCGTTTATTTAAATCTGCATTTAAACTGCGATGCTCGTTCTGTACGTTTCTGGTAAGTTATATTTTAACTTGTATGTCATCTATGTGCCTTGTTTCTATTTTATTGCATTTGAGTACCTTTTTAAAACGAGGTACAAAATACACGTATTAAGTTGAGGTTACTCCTATAACGGATGTTGAAGCGAGACAGAGGACCCAAATGCTGACAACTTCTGCAAAACTAATGTTTAATTCAACACACAACTAGACAAGATGAGAAACGCGAACCAAACGGTACGACGCCACACTGAGGAATGATACAAACAGGGTTTAAATACACAGGTGGAGGTGATTGAACAACGGGAACAGACACAATGAGGGCGGGGCCAGCAATCACACAGAATGAAACAATCAGGACCAGGGCAGACAATCACAGGGAGAAAGATCGGACTTCAAAATAAGACACAAAACAAGACAAAAACTCCGGGTCGTGACAACTCCACGTCACTTAATACCATATAATCTTTGTGTCAGATGTGTTGCAATCAGTTGCTAATAACTACATAATATAATTTCTACACGTCTTATTCCATTTGTTTGTTTTTATTTTCTATTCCCTTTAAATGTATTTACATGAGCTTTTAAGATGCGTGTCTTTGTCTTTTAATGTTTCATGCAAATCACTTTTGCGTGGTAGCTGAAAATGCACCATATAAATAAACTCGCATTGGCATATGACCTGGCAACTCATTGTATCGCTCATTGACGAACATTTCTTTCATTAAATGTTTTTAAAGACATAACATGGACTGTTATTTGATTGTCACGATGTTTGATTATTTCTACCTAGTTTAGACATTACATTGCGGTAGCTTATTCATACCTTTCCTCCCTGGTGATAAACCATAATCACATTATTCTCGAGGCATATGTACAATTGACCTTTACCTATGGAGAAGCACCCTGAGGCCACGCCGCCTCTTTCTGACGGTCCTATTCAACAGCCTCTATGTGAAAAGCCCTCCGGCACATCAACTAGTTGAGAGCTAAGCGTTGCTCTTTTCATCACAATATGGCAGATCATAATCTGTGGGCGGGAGCTGCAGCTTCAGATGTTACACTTGACTGCACAAGAGAGAGGGAGAGAGAGAGAGAGAGAAAAAGAGAGAGAGAGAGAGAAAAAAAAAAAACAAGTATATTCTACCATTTAGAAGGCATCATTTCAAAAAGGTTGACTTGTTAAAAAAATTATGATTCACTGTTTTAGAAACTTGTTACGGTCTTTGGGTTTGTGAATTATTATCATCCTGTGATCTTGAACACAGAATAAAGATTTTAAAAAGTAGACGTGTACAGGAGGTAGATATCATTTGAATATCTCAGCCTGCTGTTATTTCAGGGTCAGCCTTGCTGGATTGACGGTATCTGAATTAAAAGAAACTAATATTTAATTGCTTTAATGCAGCTAAAGAAAGCTAGATTAATACAATAACAATATAACCGAATAAAACTGAAATACAAAGAATTATATATATATATATATATATATATATATATATATATATATATATATATATATATATATATATATATATCAAATACAATACAATAAATGATTAATACTACAATAACAATAAATCAGAACAATGTAACAACAATGCAACTTTAATACAATAAATTAATTGAATGAAATTATTTATTTATTGAAGTCATATATAATAAACATGACAAAAGACAGCTTTTTGAATCCTTTTTAGAACAATATTTTACTCAAATTCCAGCCGATGAAATGAAGAATTGCGATGCCGCCTGATCATTCATTTCCAACGTCTCTGGAACAGAACACACTCAGGAAGCATCACGGCGTTACTGGAGATGCTGTAGTTTCATGATCTCGAGGTGAAAAAAAACCCCAAATAAAACATGTGGGACTTGGCAGCATGAGCCCAGCCCGCTGAAAATAAAGTATTTCAAGCCACGCTGAGCCACCGCCGGGCTGTCAGCCGCGACTTTCGTCACTTCGGCCTTGTCCCCGTCGCCTGTCAGGGGTTTCATCTCACACTGTATATATATATATATATATATATATATATATATATATACACAGTGTGAGAGAGAGAGCCCGGTCATGTGACGTTGTCACATTAAGGTTTGCAGTGGAATAGCACAACACAGCTAACGCTTGTCAGACACAAATAAACCACGAATAGTCAGACGAGTAAAACGGTGTGAACGCAGCATAACAAAATTGTTTGGACCACAAGGTAAAGCCTATTTTTGATACTTCTCTATCCGTCTATATTTATGTCTTTTTAGCTAGCGAGAGTCTATCTATATTTGTGTGTTTGTACAGGGAAAATAAATATATTTATATATACACTACTGTTCAAAGATTTGGGGTCACCTAGACAATTTTGTGTTTTCCATGAAAACTCACACTTTTGAATCGCAAAATGAATATTAAATATAGTCAAGATATTCACAAGGTTAGAAACAATGATTTTTTTGAACTATTAATGTTGTTCTTTAAACGTGTGGCTCAAAGGAAGTCCAGTTTTATAGCTTCTCTCAGCAGCATAACTGTTTTCAGCTGCGCTCACATAAAAAGGGATTTCAAGTGTTTTCGACCCCTCTGTTAGTCTTCTAAGGCGATAACACAATGTACCATTAGAACACTGGAGATGGGCCTCTATACACCTCTGGAGAGACTTCATTAACACCAGAGAATAGTCATCTACACATTAACTATGTAGAGAGTGTATTTATGATTAATTTAATGTTATCTTCATTGAGAAATACAGTGCTTTTCTTTGAAAAATATGGACCCCAAACGGTAGTGTGTAGATGTTTGTTTTGGTTATTTTTGTACGAGTGTGGCCCTAAAGTATTCTCCCTAAAGGTTTTTATAAATTGATATCAGGCGTAATAAAAAGTTATTTTATGAATCTCATTTCTGGGTTGCCGGTCCAACGGGAAAGAGGAGAGTTGCTCGAGCGAAACGACATAATGTGTTCAACTCCACCGTGGCAAAGTGAGCGTGATTGATCCGTCAATATGGAACGCAAAACAACGATTACTGTAATATCTGCCATTTCTTTGCCCAATTTTATTTCATTGAAACCGAGACAAGCGGGCAAATCACAAGAAACAACCGTCGCGGCGCTCGACATCCCACAATTCACATAACGGGCCAATCTGAGAGTCACTCCTGATTCTTCCCTCTGTGTTCAGAAGCGTTATCAACATTGTGCGTGTCCGTCATTGTTGTCGTCTGAGCACCATTTTGTTTTTTAGAAAACCGATTGCCGTCAGCGTAAGTGTGCGTTAAACCCATAATTCTAAGTTTTAACTCCGTTCTAACGTTACCGGCCTGCAGTAACGTTATAATTGGTACATTTTTAAAACCTGAACGCGACCAGAACTTTTTTTTTTTATCACAACAGATCCAATGTGAGGGTGATATTCGGCATCTGGTCTGACATCGTTGCGAAACCACAACCAAAGCGAAGCAGGGAGTGGCGATGATAAAACAACATTACGCCACTCGGGTAAAGCTAGGTGGATAAATCCAGAGGCCTCAAATCCACCCGAGACACACCGGCTCTGCAGCGGATAATTATTCACGTGAGCGTATAGAAGTATAGAACAAAAGGAGAGTAGTCGTGTCACGGTGCGTTTTATAAGCGGCGGACGACCACCGGTACACGGGTACACGCTGCAGGTTGACAAAGGGGGGCTCAGCGGTGGAGATGTAATTATGATACGGGGAACCGGAAAGAAGAAAGGAGAAAAGAAAGCAAGCGGTTGTCAAGGAGAAACATTGCTTATGAGTTTGAAGCGCGCGTAGAGAAAATGAGAATTGCCATCTAGTGTGTGCGTAGGTGTGTGTAGGAGTGTGTGTGTGTGTGTGTGTGTGTGTGTGTGTGTGTGTGTGTGTGTGTGTGTGTGTGTGTGTGTATGTGTGTATGTGTGTAACAAAAGACAATATTACAGGACCTCTTCTGTAATATTGTCGTTTGTTGGTTGGGTTGGGGGAGCTCTGTAAAGGATGACAATATTTTTTACCACAACATGAAGGAACACAATGAGAACATCTGTGGCAAAACACACACACACACACACACACACACACACACACACACATACATATATATATATATATATATATATATATATATATATATATATATATTTAAAAAAAACAGAAAGCGCAAATTCCAATTAATGCCACTGCAGAGCTAGCATGACAGCAGGTTCATTAGCAGGCAGCATGCGCATTGCTATGGATTAAACAGTAGTGGTAACACACACACACACACTGCCTAGACATTCCATCTCAATACACTGCACATGTTAGCAAATACATTCCCAAATAGCCTCCTCTACCTGGGGGTGAAGCAGAGGACTTCCAGCAGCTCAACACAAGTCTCTGGTAAGAACATTTTAAAATGAATTATTATTAAGATTAATTTGCCTTCAGAACTTGCAAAACAACAACATTTAAGTTCATGATAACAAAACACTACACATGACGACTGTAGCTTTGCTTTCTGTCTTACTATGTCGTTTTCAGAATATCCATAATTTACATACTATAATCACACATAATTATAATGCTTCAATGCAAAAATATTATAATTTGCAAGACCTATACGCCCATATAATAACTTTATAAGTTCTAAGACCCAAAAACCTACATTATATAATAATTAATAATAATAATATAATATATATGTATATACATATATATATATATATATATATATATATATATATATATATATATATATATTCCATAATACAGACAGTCATTTTCTAAGTTATGTAGCTGTAGCACATCCAACTTAATTTGTCCACTTTCTACTGTCTACTGTCTTTTTTTAAGCAAGGAGAAGCCTCACATTTTAATTTATTTAAATTAAATCCCTTTGTCCGCCTCCGCCATTCATAAGTCACATGTCTCCGCCATTGTAAGCCGAGGAGTGCTGTGGAATTTTCAATTCATTTTTAATAACTCTTAGACAAGACTCTTAGGAAATGTGAATAAAAAGACTAAGAAAGCCTCGAAAGAACAGAAACAAGACTTTAATGGTAAAAGGCACGGCTCCACTTCTTTGACCACGTCATTGAATTGTTACTGTACTACTACGTGAACAGAATGAAAGTGCATTAAAGTAAAATAAGTGAAAATCAGCCCTCAGAGGAAGTCTCTTCTTCTCTGTTAAGACTTCGAGCTGACGGAAATGACACGCCTTTCTACCCAAAGAGCACAAATATTACATCTACATCGACTGACCTTTGCATGTCCAAAAGCGAGCCACTTCCAACAGGGTCAGTGAATAGGTTTCTTAAATAGCCAGTGACAGCTGACAAAAGAAAGAAAAAAGGACCTTTTTAAATACCCACAGAATCCTGTAAATGTCAACTCGTGACCCTTCATTATGGACAAAATGGCATTTTTCTTTGAAGGGCACTACGAGTCTGCAACATTGGGGACATTTTGATGTAGTCGGTGTTGCAGAGTAGTTTGAAATACAAATTCAACAAAAGGGGATTTAGGGCTATGTGTTCCACAGAGAACATGGACGGTGTCGTTGAGAATAAAAAGATGAAGCTGTGCAGACGGTGTATTAGTCTAGGCTCTTTATTTAGCATTATACCGCTGTCATACTTTATCTATTGGCTGTTAAACTTCAGTGATGTGTTATCTTTGGCATCCCCTCAGGATCCGTTTTTTTTTTAAAGAAAAAAGAAAACCTCGATATTGCAGATGTCGTACATTTGTTAGAAAGCTTCAGGGTCTGAGGGGCACGAATAAAAACGTTGTCTTTTTCATCTTCAAACGGATTATTGAACCCACCAAATGTGTTTGCTTCCCTCAAAATGAAAAGGATGAGGCAAAATGTGTAATTTGATGCTCAATTGATTATACAAATTGAGTAAATAGGGTGTACAGAGAATTAAATCAAGAGCATAAATTACTTAACTACGCTCCTGAAGTCCATTCAATACTCTTGTGTGATTTTAAATAGTGAGTTAGAGGTGGACTTTATTTAGGCAGTATCTATTTTATTATTTACAATAGGAAGTGGTACACAAAAGACGTCAGATGTTAATATTTGTACAACTTTGGGGAAACATTAGTCTGTCTGCACCAGCTGTTGACCATGTTAGATCGTATCTAATCAGCTCTGTGTTTACCTTCGCGGACGTAGCAAACTCTTTCCATCCATTCTGTGTGTACCTTCTTCACAAGTAACATTCAACGCCTTGAAAGAGGCGAGTGATGCATTAAATGCAGGTGGTTCATCGTTCACCCCTGTTGTTTGTGTCCGTGGGGTCAAGTTCCCTGGTTCTGGAGCCTCGGATGACTGCGCTGACTCAACGGATTCTCATCCAAACTCGTCACGTCCGGACGCTCTGAGTTTAGGTCGCGTAAATTAGGTAGAAAACGTCCTGGTTCACCCTAAAGAAAGTACTTAAACTAAAAATGTAACGCTAAAGGGTGCCTTGGACGCTAAAGGGTGTCTTCTATGCTAAAGGGTGCCTTGTAAGGTAAAGGGTGTCTTCTTTTTTAAAGGGTGCCTTGGACGCTAAAGGGTGCCTTGGACGCTAACGGGTGCCTTGGATGCTAAAGGGTGCCTTCTATGCTAAAGGGTGCCTTGGATGCTAAAGGGTGTCTTCTACACTAAAGGGTGTGTTCTACACTAAAGGGGGCCTTGGGCGCTAAAGGGTGCCTTTCAAGCTGAAGGGTGCCTTGTGCGACGGTATCAGTCCCGAGGGGTGTGGCAAAGTGTCGCCATCCGATGCCCTGTTAGGAGAAGCGGCACAGCTGACTCTGAGCCTCAAGTAAACCTTTTCTCGGCCACATTGCTAATCCCCACTTGCCTTGTACTCATTTTCCTTAAATACTTAGATATACAGATGGCACTTCTCCGGCATCCATTAAAACCAAAGTAACTTACTCTGCACCACCCCCTCCCCACCTCCTTTATTTAATTGCTTCTTGCCTCAGAATCCTTTCGGGCATTGCTGCCTTCAGGCCTCATGAATTGGACTGTGTTTGTTTTCAGGTTTAATCGATCCCGTCTAAAGGCAGCCTCAAAACCAAACCACTGTTCGGATGGGGGAAGAAATGGCATGGGCGCTGAACGTCTGGATTTCACGAAGGTATCACAGACTTTTGCGGTAGTATTGATTTCCTCACGGTGTGACTCGTGACTTATAGACTTGATCCAAGTTGTTGACCAGTTTGGAATAAAGGGATCGCTATGAAAGCACAACGACTCGGTCCCTTGTTTGCTCTTTTCCGATTGATTAACATCTCCTGCCATTTCCCACCTGCACTGTAGTTGCCCTCAATGTGTTCCCACCATTCCCAGTCACCGCTTCTATATACCTTAGATTTATGCCAGCTCTCTCTCCCCATTATTTACAAGATCATTTAACCTTTTGTCTTGGCTTCCCAGCCGGCATTCTCGTTTTCTGCCGGACGTGTTTTTTTGACCCCCGACCCGTTTCCACTTTTACCTGCTTGCTGAGTTTGCCCTCCCTGGCTGATTACCTGTTGCCTCTCTGCTTTGAACTCCTACCAACCCAACACATTGATTGTTTTCTACTCCCCTGCACCTGCTTGTGAGTCCATGTCCCTTGTGTTCGGAGCTGTAACAGTAACAGCTCGTTCTCCCCCGTAGCGACACAACAATGCCGTGGGATATTAGGGGGGCAAGAAAAGACAACAAAAAAACCACACAATGCACATCTCCCAGAGTGCTGAGTGTGTTGACGGGGCTTAGACAGCGCTGAGGCCCAGAGTCTTACACATTTATCAGCCAAGCATTCGAGGCATTGTTCCCCTCGTTTTCAGCGCTGCGAGCATCCAAGTCGAATGAAATCCATGTCGCAGCGTGAATGGACACGATGCCTGCAAACGTGTCTTTTCATATGAAATATCTTCTCATCCCTTACCTTCTAGAGAATATTGATTTGGTGTCCTCGTTGACCTCAGTCATCTTGGCAAGCATATTCTAAGTGGAAACACAGTGCATCGTTGCAAGGAAATTACATATGATTGCAAGCTAAAAGCATGATGTCTTGGTCTTTCTAACCACTCACAAAGCACTGGAAACTCGGGTGACTCCAGATCCGAGCTTGTCAGAGTAGTGCTTTTCTCTTTGTGATGTCCTGGACGAGCTCTCTGGTTTCAGTCTCTATCCTCTTTTCTTCTGCTTCTCTGACCAGGAGATCTATGGATTTGCATTAAGGCCAATTTTAAACAGTAATTAGATATTACATTATTGCCAAGCAGGTTGAAACTGGTTTTCAAAGAGAAAGTCGATGCCAGCTAGAAATGTTTGCTCACCTCCAGTAGTCTCGAGGTACCTTTAGTAGTTCTAGAGCTATTATTTACGAGTTGCCTATAGTTTTGGAAGGAGTCATTGCTGTTTTTTAATGTTTTTTAATTTATTTATTTTCTGGTAAAAAAAAAAGCACCAGAAGCCGAGTATCATATATTATACATTATACTGTATTGGAGAGAAGGCCAACGTCTTTACGGCTGATAACTCCAGGAAACAGGGTTGATAAACAGCAACACAAGTGAGAGGGAAAGCATGCATTCATTTATTTTTACATTGTACTGTCGCCTTTTAAATTCTCACCTTGCTGCAGTGATTTAGAAGTATACTTCAGAGTGTGTCAGTTCACAGTGACATCACTTTTAGGTGTCGTCACAGCTGCAACACACCGATAAATAGTTCCTATGTCAGTAGCTTTTTTACCATGCTATTTAACTAGTATCTGGGGGGAAATCAATATGGCCATGTTGGAGTATTTTGTACTGTTGGGATAGTTTGCGTTGTTCTGTATTTTGCACTGTTGACGTAGTTTGCACTGTTGCCTTAGTTTGTACTGTTAGGGTAGTTTGCACTTTTGGGGTAGTTTGCACTGTTGGGTAGTTTGCACTGTTGTCTTAGTTTGCACTGTTGCCATAGTTGGCACTGTTGCCGTAGTTGGCACTGTTGCCGTAGTTGGCACTGTTGCCGTAGTTGGCACTGTTGTCGTAGTTTTTGCTTTTCGGGTAGTTTGCAATGTTGGGTAGTTTGCACTGTTGCCGTAGTTTGTACTGTTAGAGTAGTTTGCCCTTTTGGGGTAGTTTGCACTGTTGGATAGTTTGCACTGTTGCCTTAGTTTGCACTTTTGCCGTAGTTCGCACTGCTAGTGTATTTGTCACTGTTGCCATAATTTGCACCGTTAGCTACGAGCCGCTGGCTTATGCGTCGCCATATCGCGAGCCAGAGAGAATATGTTGGCTCTTTAAGTGATCGAGACCACATCTCATTCCAGGAACTTCCACCCACGAGTACTCAACTATCTCCATGAAGCGTTGTCGTCTCAAGAGGACGTATATTCATCACTTTGGTGTGAAGCACACAAACTGGGAAATCATTTTCTATTCCCTGAATGTAAATATTGCTGCAGAGCGAATGTTGGCCAGTGCATGATGTTGTGAAAAAATCCATATTTTTCAGCTTCACACACACTCACACACACACACACACACACACAAACACACACACACACACACACACACACACACACACACATACACATACACACACACTGGCCAACACACTTTAAATTCAGATGCAGATCGCTCTCTCATCCCAGAGAACAATTAGATTAGTCAAGTCTTTTAAAGACACGGACTAATGCTTTTATGTCATTTTGATCTGATTAATCTCGACTGCTCCTCCGTAAGTAGGTAATGTAACCCTGGCAATATTACTGATAATAACTGCTTGTTAGGTTGAGATTAGATTTTTAGATTTGACCCATCACTCTTAATGCTTGAGCCGATGGGACTCGTACATCTTCCATACAGTTTCTTTTTTCCTCTCTACTTCTGAGCATGAGTTTGTGTTAGATTCCCTGTCTGTCCCTAGTGTGTGTTCCCCGGTATTGTCTCCCTTCCGTCTGTGTTGTGTTGTCTGTTTACAGGTTCCGCCCCCGGGTTCTGCCCACTGCCACGCCCGCTTCCGTGTCACCAGCTGAGTTCAATCACCAGAGGTGGTTATAGGGACTGTGTTTCTCTGGTGCGCTGTCAGGTCGTTCGGGTAGTATGAGTCTGAGAAATCCTTGTGTTTCCTATCAGTAATCCTTGTGTTTCCTATTAGCAGCACGGGCTCGGTTGAGTTGCCCTGATCGACGGAGAGCGGTCGAGTTGCCCTCCCGACTCTGGAGTGAGACTTTCCGTTCTACAATTTGTTTGTTTGTTTTGTTTTTGAGCATCGGGAAAATAAATCCTGTTTGATTTTTGAAACTGCTGTCTTGCGTGCGTTTGGGTCCTCCATAACACTTAGATCTTAACAGTTTGTCTACAGCCTTAAATCCCCAGTTAGTGTTCTTTAATTGGCGATGTTGCACAGTGGCGTGTTGATTACACCTGAGAGGAATGCATGAGCGCTTGTTTGTTATCTGGAGAAATGCAACGGTCACAACCCATAATACACCAGGCGGTGGGATCGTCAAGTGGACTTGACGGCGATGACAAGAATAAAAACCAGCGGTACGTGGGACCATTTCCTCCCCTTTTCGATTTGATACAGTGGAAACATAATGTTCTATCAATCTGAGTGCTGCCATACAACCCTTTTGTATTGCCCCCCCCTCCATGTTTTCTCATTCAACACGTCTATGTGATTCAGATGGCATGGAACTGTAATTTAGAACAAGGCCTGAGCTAAACATAGAACTTGTTTGAAGAAAAAAGAAAAGAAAAAAGAGGCGATGGCCATATTCTCCTGTGCAGCTGTGTGTATCATCGTTACCGCAGGGTGCCACTTCCACAATACAGTCGATCAGTAACAACACAAGAAGAGGAATTCAAGCCTGTTTACAGAATATAAATATCAGAGGAGAAATTCAAGCTATATATATATATATTTATACATATATTTTATATATATAAATATATATATATATACATACAAATATATTTATATATGTATATATTTATATATATATAATCAGAAGAAATTCAAGCTCCATGTTTATATTTATGTTATATATGTGTCTGTGTATATATGTATATATATGTGTGTATATGTATGTATTGTATATATATATATATATAATTGTATATATATGTATATATAAGTATATATGTATTATGTATATATATATAAATGTGTGTATAAATATGTCTGTATATATATGTATATATGTAGTGTATATATACAGTAAATGTGTGTATAAATATGTATATAAGTAATGTATACATATATGTATGTGTGTACATGTATATGTATGTATAATATAGACACATAGCTACACTGTATATGTGTGTACATGTGTGTGAAGTTGATACAATTATCGCCCAAATATATATTTGTATACGTATATATGAAAAGAAATAATTTTTTGAGGAAGTAAGAAGAGAAATGTAGTTAAAGCTTTAAAGTCATTTTTAACAATTGTTTGATGTGTGTGTGTGTGTATGTGTGTGTGTGTGTGTGTGTGTGTGTATGTGTGTGTGTGTGTCATAACACCCTTATGGGTAAAAGGTTTTAGAATACACATCGTTCCAGCATCCAGGAGCACAGCTGGCATGTTGTTAATTAGAGGTACGATTATGAGCATCGGTCCGTTTCCAGGGCCCCGACAAATATGTTCCCATCATCAGCGAGAGCTCGACGACGCCTCGCGTTCATCACCGTGAAGGAACGCGGCATCCAGGGCAACTCTATGGCTCATTAGTGTGTTTTATGGAGACAGAGGACTGAGGCTGCTACCACAGGAAATGGTTACAGAAAAAACGCTTTCATTGTCGGCCTAAAAGAAGAAGACCTCCCCCCTCCCCCGTGAGACAAATCGACACCGCCTTGGCGACGGTGTTGTCGCGCCGATCGTCGGGTCGGCTCCGCTCCGTCCTCCAGAAAATTAACTTGTCCGTAACGACACGCTCCCGTCTCTCTGCTGGCGATGGTGTCGTGATTGCAGGTTAGCCCTGAAAATGGTCGCCTTGTCGCCTTGTCAAACGCCACAAAAGTCTTTGCTCGAGGACTCCATTCGGGAGCAGTTGGGCGCTTAGCGGCGTTTAGCAACGTTTAGCGGCGTTTAGCAGCGTGTAGCGGAATTCAGCATGCAGTGTGTAGCTATGTTTAGCGCCGTTGAGCAACGTTTAGCGGCGTTTAGCGGCGTTTAGCGGCGTTTAGCAACGTTTAGCAGCGTTTAGCAGCGTTTAGCAGCGTGTAGCAACGTTTAGCAGCGTGTAGAAGCATGTAGCAGTGTGTAGAAGCGGGTAGCAGCGTGTAGCAGTGTGTAGCAGCATGTAGCGGCGTTTAGCAATGTTTAGCAATGTTTAGCGACGTTTAGCGGCGTTTAGCAATGTTTAGCAGCGTGTAGCGGAATTCAGCATGCATCGTGTAGCGACGTTTAGCGCCGTTGAGCAACGTTCAGCGGCGTTTAGCAGCGTGTAGCGGCATTTAGCGGTGTTTAGCACCGTTTAGCAGCGTTTAGCAACGTGTAGCAGCGTGTAGCAGTGTGTAGCGCCGTGTAGCGCCGTTTAGCAACGTTTAGAAGCGTGTAGCAGTGTGTAGCGCCGTGTAGCGCCGTTTAGTGGCGTGTAGCGACGTTTAGCAGCGTGTAGCGGCATTTAGCAGCGAGTAGCGACGTTTAGCGGCGTTTAGCATTTAGCTGCAATTAGCGTTTTGCGGTAGTTAGCGGTTAGCAACGTGTAGCGGCTGTTAGCTCTGAAAATAGTCGCCTTGCCCATCAAACTTCGCCCAAGTTTTCCCCGAGGGATCCCCCCCGCGAGCGGTCAGCCCGCCAACGACAAGCGCGTCCCGTCTCTGAGCGGCGGCGCTCCCCCGTGTGCGTTCCAGTCAGCCGGAGTAAATGTCGTAACGCCCTCAGGAATCCGCTTTCCGAGACGCGGCACGCTAACGAGCCGAGACGACCTAGCGCCGCTCTGGGTTTACCTCCGACTGGGGAACGCACACAGGCGCTTCTTCAGCTCGGGAATGTTTTAAATCACGGATTTATCCCTCGCTACACGGCTAAATGGGGTGGATGGGCTCCGGCGGGTCGTGGATCGGGTTCTTTATTGACGTGTTATGAGCCCATTTTCCAGATTCTTTAGAGACGCAGGAAACAAAACGGCATCTTTAGTTTCCAAAATGACTATTTGGGGACTGCAAATATTCCTATAATTGAGTGAAAATGGCAGTAAATCAACATGCATTGTCCCTGCGCTGCCAGTTCCTCCTCTTTAAGAACATATTTATATATTCGTGAGAGAAAGCTGTGACGTTTAAAATGCACACACAAAAAAAACACACGCACAAACTTTACGTGAGCTATAAATATTACAAGTAACTTTTATAAAAAGGTTAATTTCACCGGGAGAATCTCCAGAGACTCAAATCCACTTTGCTCTGCATTTAGAGTTTTGGATATGCAAAACATGCAGAAGTGCTGCGCAGGAAGGCGGCGCAGCTGAAACGCTTCGCCCCGAGCCAAACATCAACGGGCGCCGCATTTGCCTAAAATGTCCTTGGCTTTGGAATGGAAATCGTTTTAAGAAAAATAAATATGTAATTTGAAAGTATTAAAATAGGGTAAACAATTTAGAAAACACTTTGTTGGCCAGGTCTGAGTGCAGGTAAAGAGAATCCACTGAGGTTTCATACAGCAGCTAAACATAAGGCTAGGAAGCTATAGTCATTAGCGTTGTTAGTCACGTGACTCATTAGTGTCGTTAGTCATGTGACCCAAAGTGAGTCATTAGTGTAGTTAGTCACGTGACCAAAGTGAGTCATTAGTGTAGTTAGTCACATGACCCAAAGTGAGACGTTAGGTTAGTTAGTCATGTGACCAAAGAGAACCTTCGGCGCTCGGACTCTCCGGGGACGTCCGTGATCGAGGGTCGTCTGGACGCCGGCGAGGGCCGACGAGGCTGATCGATTGGGGCGAAGATGGGGGGGGGGGGGAGTGATGGGGTGCGTAGTGACGGTCATATTTAAAAAGAGCCGGGCTCATTGGATAGAGGCGACTCGGCGGATGTGGACAAACGATGGACAGCCGAACAACGACGGAAAGGAATTCTGAGTGAGCGTGTTTGATGTATGAGACATAAAATACAAGAGTGAAGTATAAAGAGCTCATAAAGACACACGGGTCCATTGGCCACGGGTCCAGGAGGCTCTGCAGTGATGTCCTCTCCTCAGCTCTTTTTGCCTGGAGGTTCAATGATCTCTCTCGCGTCGCCCTGACTCCCTCTTGTGTGTTTTAAGCCTCTTTTTTTCCAGATGCTGACATTTCCCTCCCGTCCACCCGCCGCCCTCACTGAGCTCCCCCCTCCTCTCCTCTGCTGAGGCTCGACCGTATATTACACCCTAATTACATTCGCATTGAAAATGCGGAAGGTTATGTTTTGGTCGCCGTGTATTTATTTATTTGCATGCGTGTTATTCGCATAACTCGAAAAGTATTAAACCGAATGGCATGCAATTTGGTGAGATGATTGGTTATTATCCGGGGACCATTTCGTTAGATTTTGGGATTGATGGGGTCAAAGGTCAAGATCAAGGTCATGAAAAGGTCAAAATCTTTGAATTGCATGAAATTTGGTGGGATGATTGGGGACCATTGGATTAGATTTTGTGATAGATTGGATCAAAGGTCAAGGTAATGAAAAGGTCAAAATCTTCTTTTTACCAATTTGTATCTAATAGCCAAAATCTGGCTGCGGCAAAGGTATGAGCTCTATCGAGTGCCCGTTCTAGTTATGAGGATGTCTCACTCTGGGTGAATAAGGACAAAAACGGTATTTAGCTCTGTGGAAAAAAAGTTTTTTTTTTCATGTTTTTAAAGCGGCATTATGTCATTTCTTGCGGCTTGATCATGTTTACCAACCCTGAACCGGAACTTCGAAGAAAGGGAGTAAAAAATGCAAAGGCGATAACATCTTAAAATGATCGGAGGGTCAAATCGGACTCGATAGGCCGGATGAAACGATAATCTACAGATGAATCCCGGGTCCCTTTGGTCAATAAGGGGGTCCAAAGGGCTCCAGTTCTCCGGAGCCCTTTGGACCGCCTTGTCGTGTTCGCTCTAGAAAACGGACCCTTCAAAGGTCCCCAGGCAACTCAAGATATTCATCGTTATGAATTTAGCGATGCCACGAAAATTGCGGCGGGGAAGAGAAATTTAATAACTCGGCCATCGTTCCGCGTTACATGCCGGGGGCCGGATCGGCCACGGATCGGCTCGTCACTCAGGATTCGCTGACGCGACCGCCGAGGGAAAGCCTCCCCCACGTCCCTTCATGGGCTTCTGTTACTGGAGGACGATCCAGCCGGAGAGCCCGTGACTAATTTCTACCGACGGCCCTGAACGCTCGGACGGAGACGCCGCCTCAACGTCTCAACGTCTCGACCTGACGTCAGCGCCTCTGAGCTCAGAGCCTTTATGACAAGGGAACCGTTTAAGATGCTATCTGTGTGTGTGTGTCTCTCTCTCTCTCTCTCTCTCATTTGAGATCATCAATGAGTGAATTGTTATTGTTTGTTGCCCCTGAATGGAATGATTGCCTCCCGGCGATCCACAAGCTGCTAGACAGCTGTTATTACTAACAATGGCCGTGTTGTTTATTTACCTTCATAGAGATCATTTTGGGGGGAGTGCCTTTGGAGAGAGGCCCGATCGGACCCTGTGTTGCCGTGCCAACGTTCTCGCTAGATTTAGAAACGTCTGTAGCTAGTGCTGCTACTTTGGTTTTCAAAGGGTTTTACAAATATGTGCTGTGTTTCCCTCGCTTGCGTACTTTAATACATCGTGTTGACCTCAGCACTCATCACATCTGGAGTAACAGTGCATTAAAAAAACACTCCATCCGGATGGCCCCTCTGGTTTAAAATCTGATATTATTCCTTCACGAAAGAGATAGTACAGATGATTCAACAGAGTTGGAGTTAGTGTACAGTAAAATCGTCAAATAGACGTAATAAAACCTGAATTTTACTCTTTTTTTATTACAGCACTTGGTAAGTTTCTTACCAGAGCAGTTTTCTTATTTTCTCATCAATAAAATATACAATATATTGAGTTTTGCGTTTAGTAATAAGTCACTGTCTCACAATGATCCCTCATTTACTGCAATAATAACCATTATCTGTTAATCTTACCATTACTTTATTTTTTATTCATTCATTTGGCCGATGAAATTATAATAAACGCTCATTACAGGTTTTTTTGAGCTTTTAGTTCAACAGTCAACAGAAAAACATACAAATGTGGTAATTTTGATAAACTCTCAGACTTCTTAAACCAAAGAAACCTCTTAATGGTTTTTACAATGTGTTTTGTCACAAGACTGAAAGACTTCTCAGACAATAAAATGTTTGTACTCCGGAGATTACCAGTTATCAAGCCGCTTGCTTATTAAATATTGAATTACATCATATTGTTTTATTTCCTTCACGCAACCGAATAAAGTGGTGACCTTCAAGCGTTCTGCGCTCTCCGTATTAAATACTTGAACTCCGATGTGGTGGGTGGCATCCAGCAGCGAGAGTCGCTCTTAATGCCGACCTGGCAACAGATCCCGTCATCACACTCGACTCCCTATTAAAACCACTTCCTCCTCCTCCTCCTCCTCCTCCTCCTCCTCCTCCTCCTCCTCCTCCTCCTCCTCCTCCTCCTCCTCGGACTGCCATGTTCAAGGTCACTGCAGGAAAAAATGAAACGAGAGAGAGTAACCTTGTCCAAGGGAGCTGCGCGTGTCCCCATAGCTCCTGATTACACTGTCAGGGTGGAGGAAGTTACTCTCAAACTGTAACCGATCACACTCACCAGTCAGGAAGGAGGCTTTTCAAGCAGCACCATGTTGGGTATGACTCCAGATTTAAGCAATAAGGGATGAGAGGCAGTACTTGGACGTCAATAAAGTATGTGTTCAAGGGTGTTGTTAGGCCCGACGCGCAGCGGAGGGCCGGCAACCCTTGAATAGTACTTTATTGACGTCAAAGTACTGCCTCTCGTCCCTTATTGCTTTTATAATACGGTCACCAGCGACATTATAAATAGTAAGTAAATAGTAAGCTGCCTTTCAGCACAAAATAGTTGTTGACAACCAAAGTTATGCATCGCATTTCAGTAGCCGAGAGAAAATAGTCCCCTCCGTATGAAAGTAGTCCCTCCGTGTGGCTAACGGACAAACAGCATTGTTTACATTCGTTAGCCTAGCTAAAGGAGGGGAGATAGTAGCTAGTTCTCTCAACATCTCATTAATTCAAATTGCTCATTTGATGAAAGTTTCCTTTAAAATAACAACAATGACAATGGGACACTTTCAATAAAATAATGTTTATTAAATGTTTCGTGGGCACTGGGTCTATGTTAGCTACACATGCTGTTTACTAAACTATAGTTACGAGCGACTTGGGACTCGATAGACTAACACTCGGCTGCTGTTGAGGCTGACTTATCAGGGCTCTCACGTCTCACGCATTGAGCGTGAGACTCACGCGTTTCGGTCTTAACTCGTATTTCTCACGCTTAAAAAAAATCTCGGCTATTTAATGTTTTAATGTGCCGCAGTGCCAACATGAGCCGCGCTCACTGTGGAGGAATCATTGAAGCTCAGACCCACGTCTCAACGCTCGCCGTAGGTCACTTTCCTATCGCTGGTCATGTCATGTCACGCTTGCCTGTCTTCAAAACTTGAGAGCCCTGCTTATGTTGATCTGGATATCTCCATTAATCATCCGTGGAAAACGTTTCTCATGTCCTCTTCGTCTCTGATAACATCGCCTCCTCTTCTCTCTTTGTGGTGGCTCCGTGTTGAAGTGCCGTCTCCAGCTGGATAATGTGGATTTCACTCCAACGCCGTCTTTCATTGAGATGTGGTGCCCAGTAGCTTTGAAGGGAGCCGCAGGATTTATTTGAAATGACAACTAACGGTCGCGCAAAAGCTAAACATTAGTTTTAGTGCGCATTGATATGGAACGCTCCCCTGTAAACAGGCCGTACTGTACATTATGGGCTGAATATAACACACCCCGTGACTCACTCTCAACCAATCAGAATGCTTGATTTCATCTATCCGTATTATAATATGTATTAATGTCCTATGATCAATACATCTATCAGTTATGTGGAAGTGTTTCTTTTTGTCTATTTTTGGGTACTTCAGAATGCTTTCTCTACTAAAAGGGCAACGGGAACGTCATCATGTTTTCTCTACTAAAAGGGCAAAGGGTACTTTATAATGTTTTCTCTACTTGATGGGCAAAAGGTGCTTTATCATGTTTTCTCTACTAAATGGGCAGAGGGTACTTTATCATGTTTTCTCTACTTGATGGGCAAAAGGTGCTTTATCATGTTTTCTCTACTAAAAGGGCAGAGGGTACTTTATCATGTTTTCTCTACTAGAAGGGCAAAAGGTACTTCATCATGTTTTCTCTACTAAAAGGGCAGAGGGTACTTTATCATGTTTTCTCTACTGAAAGGGCAGAGGGTACTTCATTATGTTTTCTCTACTAAAAAGACAGAGGGAACTTCATCATGTTTTCTCTACTTGACAGACAGAGGGTATTTCATCATGCTTTCTCTACTAGAAGGCCAAAGGGTACTTTATCATGTTTTCTCTACTAAAAGGGCAAATGTGTTTCTTTTTGTTTTTCTTTGCATAATGTTTTCTTTACTGTATAGGCAAAGGGTACTTTGTCATGTTTTCTCTACTGGCATTCTTAAGGTTACTTCATACTGTTTTCTCTAGTGGCATTCTTAAGGTTACTTCATCGTGTTTTCTCTAATGGCATTCTTAAGGTTACTTCATTGTGTTTTCTCTACTAAAAGGGCAGAAGGTGTTTCTTTTTGTCTTTTTTAGGGTACTTCATAATATTTTCTCTACTGGAAGGGCAAAGATACTGTGTCATGTTTTCTCTAGTGGCATTCTTAAGGTTACTTCATAGTGTTTTCTCTAGTGGCATTCTTAAGGTTACTTCATCGTGTTTTCTCTAATGGCATTCTTAAGGTTACTTCATCGTGTTTTCTCTACTGGCATTCTTAAGGTTACTTCATCGTGTTTTCTCTAATGGCATTCTTAAGGTTACTTCATATTGCTTTCTCTACTGGCATTCTTAAGGGCACTTCTTTGTATTTTCTCTACTAGAGGGGCAGAAGTTGTTTATTTTTGTCTTTTTTGGGGTACTTCACAATATTTTCCCTACTGGAAGGGCAAAGGTACTGCGTCATGTTTTCTTTACTGGCATTCTTAGGATTACTTCATAGTGTTTTCACTACTGGCATTCCTAAAGGCGCCTCATCCCACCTTCTTTGCAGCAGAAGCCCCCAGTAGAGCCCTTTACTACCCGTCTCAGGGAGCGGGTAGCTTTGAAACGGAGACGCTCCCATAAAGAGCGCCACTTCCAACTGACTTCCAGCTGACGGCTTAATGAGGTAAGACGACTCCGTCTGCATGTCGTCCCAAACCACGGGAGGCCGTTCTGTACACTTCAGCACAAACCCTCAGCCAATCAACTCTCTCGCTCTGTAGGGATTCGACCCAAACGACGAACACATTCACAACCATCAACGTTCGAAAATAAAGAGTCAAGACTTTTTAAGACCTTGAATAAACAGTTTCACTTTAATTAATCTCTTTTTTTTTTTTTTACTTTTTGTGGTTGTATATAAACTTTTTCTTAGAATGTCCATACAGAAGTTGTTTTTCGTATCGTACAATTTGGTTCACATCCAGGCTGCTTACATAAACTATTAGATAGAACTTTACTCAAAAATAATTTAAAAAAAAATTGTGGATATGAAATCAATTTAAAAATAGATGCAGGTTCCAATCTGGTATTTTTGAATGTTGGTAGTGGGCTCATCCTTTTGTTTACATGTTAGGCCTTTAGTGGCTTTAAGTATATGATTACCTAAATGTGATGCAAGCTTCTTCTTTTTTTACAGTGTTGCAACACAAGATGACGTGTGAGAGTTTTCGGTGTTTTACACTTTCACTAAACAGTTTATAACTTTTAACTGTCAAACTTTTTGTTGAACTTTAACAGATGTGCGAGAGACAGAATGCCACATCAAAACATCACAAAATCTGTCAACAACAAATTTGATGGCATGTGTGATAACAGGTTTGTAAAAATATATTGCATTTCGTGTGAAAAGTAATTAAGAGGGAAGGCAGTTCTAATGGTGTGATGAAAATGTAACGTGGGAGTGAGGATGGCGTCGTCATCCGCTGCAGATTGCTTTCGAGCATGTTTTGCAACAAAAAAAAAGAAGAAGAAAGAAAAGAGAAAAACAAAAGTCTCTGTGAACAGCTGGCGGCGCCCCGCAGCTCCCCAGCTGATAAGCGCTCTGGCGGAGGTAGGGCTCTATTCAAAGAGAGGGCAGAGGCTCGTCATAATAACCTCTACACAACCGAGAGAGCCGCACACTTTAGTGTATAGAGACGCCGTCCTGGTGATCTGGAGCATTCGCAACTACCTCGCCGCGTTATGCGCCCCGGTGAGATCAGGCGCGCGGCAGCAGCAGCTGAGCGCACATGGTCACCGTCACCGAGCACAGAATAACTGTGGGAGGAGGAGAAAACAAGAAAAGAAAAGTTTACAACCAGAAGAATAACAGGGAGCTGCGATGTCGACCTCGCGGAGGGCGTCCGCTGTGGCTCGGGCGAAGAGACCTCCGCATCTGGATCAGTCGGAAACCAGGTTTTGCGCACAAGAACTGGGAATCAACCCCGCGGGCAGCGCCGGGTTCTCCGGGAGGGACAGATCACCAGAGGACGACAACAACCGCACAGATGTTCCGACTGTTCACCTCCACCCGTACCTGTCTCACCCCCGGATGTCGGTGCGGATGTCGGTGTACAGCACCGGGATCCGTCCGGTCCTCACGCGCGCCCACGTACAAGGACGCGTGTACAACTTTTTGGAAAGGCCGTCTGGCTGGAAGTGCTTCGTGTATCACTTCACCGTGTGAGTGTTGCTCTTTTCTCTCTCTCTCTCTCTATTGTATTTATTTCCATAATCATCCATTCCCCCTGGAGGGTTTTCGAGGGTGTACTTGCAACTCTTAAGATCCTAATTAAACCGGGAGTTAATGTGCTCTTTGGAAGAAGACCTCTTCAAAGAAGTGTTAATATGGGAGTTTGAGAAAGATGCTGCACAGAAGGACTGGAGGTCCCTGCAGGAATATTATAACATATTTATATAAGTCTAGCAAATAAAATATATAAGTCTAGCAAATAGTCTAGCAAATAAAAAACGATATATAGTATGGTATTTCTTTTATTTGCTAGACTTATTTTATATATATATATAAGTCGAGCAAATAAAGAAAATACCACATAATTCATCACAGACAAGAGAAAATGCATCCTCGGACTCCTAAAGGATTATTATTAAGAGGTTTCATTTTGGGAGACTTGTTTTTCCTCCACTGAGCACTTTAAGGACAACAACACAGACAGGTGTGTGTGTGTGTGTGTGTGTGTGTGTGTGTGTGAGAGAGAGTATACCTGGTTTAATTACTAATACAGCTATGATGAACATGGATCCCGCTGTGATCCAGAGGGGGATGGATTGTCTACCTGCCGGAGCTGCGGTGTCCCCGAGACGTCACATTACGGCTCTAAAGGTTTAATTTTCACGGTATCGCCCACACACCCTGATCCCAAATGGACCGTTCAAGGCTGAGCTTTAGGAATGTGGGATATGATCCTCCGGCTCCCCTCCCCCCTCCTTCCTCCCTCATGTGTGCAGCGGCTGTCCCAACTTGCAGTAACACTGATAGCAGGGCAGCTAAACTTGGCGTGTGTGTGTTCTGTGGAGGTGGTAGCGCAACCCCCCCCTCACAGTGTTGGAACGCAGCGCCTGTCAGAGCAGGTACGAGGTGCAACTCTAAACACTTCGGGGGGGCGTTACCGGGAATAAGCCGAATCAAAAAGGAAAGTCCTCGCTCCGGCATCAACATTTTTCAAACATGAGCGAGCTGAGGCTCCTTGACCTTCCTGTCACGACTCAGGTTGCACAAAAATGACAGGAAACGACCACAAAGTGCTCCTTGAAATACAAAATCAATATGTTTTTTTTTTTTTGTCGAAAGCCGTGGTGTCAGTGGAACATTCCTCTTCTTCGTTCGGCTGCTGGAACATGAAGACGTTCAGGTGGGAACCCCCCACCCCCGAAGAGGAGATGGGGGCGGCTCCTCCCTACTCACTATTGAGCCGGGTCATCGGATCTAGGCTGCACTATGTATGAAGTTAGTTTGAGGAACTTATGAAACAGTCTCAATAGTGATTTGAGATATTTGACCTACATAAACAATAACTAGACGTCAGCGTTCTCTCAGGCAGAGAGGATCCACAACTTTGTGGAGCTTCGAGAAAGCCAAGATAGGAAACCCGGCCTGGAGAATGAAAGATCAAAGTGACTCCCCGTGAAACACTCGGCGCCGCGGACTGACCCAGATCCGGCTTCGGCAGGAGGTGAAGAACTTCACGCCCGGCGGCAGCTGCTCCTCTTCCTCCTGAAAGGCAACATCAACAACCACCATGCTGGAGGCCTGACGATGCTGAAGGTCCCACCATGCTGGAGGCCTCACCATGCTGGAAGCCTCACCATGCTGGAGGCCCCACCATGCAGAAGGCCTCACCATGCTGTAGGCCCCATGATGCTGGAGGCCCCAGAATGATGGAAGCCCCACCATGCTGGAGGCCCCACCATGCTGGAGGCCTCACGATTCTGGAGAATCCTAACCTATCCTAACCCTAACCCTAACCCTCTGGGAGAGCCGGAGGACCAGAACCAGGCCTGAGCGAGCTACACAGTCAGACCCTGCTGCAGTCAAATTATTCTTTCTAAAGGGAATCTGGTGCTCAGAAACACTACTATGTTTGTCCACAGGGGGCGCCAGAAACAAACTGGAAATACAGTCCATCGATGTAGCTTTAAAAAAAACACACACAGAAAACTGTACCTAGAGATGTAGTTTGATGAGAGTACGTCTGGTTGGGGGGGGTGAGTGTATCGGCAAGTCGCTCCAGCACCAGGCCGGCAGGTTCTTCGGGTTCACTTCGGTTCCTCGTTCTCTGCTCTGTTTTCGTGGGAGAACCGCAGCGAAGAACACGCACAGCCTTATCACTGCGCCAGAACTCCAACGTCAAAGTGACCCGCGTTCTTATCAGAGTGTGTGTGTATGCGTACGTCTGTGTGTGTGTGTGTGTGTGTGTGTGTGTGTGTGTGTGTGTGTGTGTGGTGATACAGCATGCCTGGCCGGGACTCAGCTCGGTTTCAATGGGATTAGAAGGAAAAGCAACCCGCCCGCACCCCTGGAATTGATCTCTGCATAACTTTGGCTTTGATCAATTAATAAAGTAGATCTGCCACGCGGCCGCCGGCTGTCTGTCTGTCTGCGAGTCGATCGGGAGGAAACTCAAAGTTCTCGAAACTCGGCTCCATGAAGCTGAACCAGAAGCATCTGTCAGGCAGCATCAAGTTGAGGGAACATCTGACACGGGTCCTTGAATTATTTAACAAACCGGCAAAAAGTTCACATGTTGTTGCTCTTGTCTGTTTCTTTTCACTCGAGTTGTTTTACATTCCATCCTGTAAACTCGGGGCAGGAAAATTTATCTTTTTTAATTAAACTCTTTTACAGAAAATTGGAGCACATCGTCAAGGTCGCTCGGCGGTTTGACCTCACGCTGGCCTCAAATCCTCTTTCATATAAACCTTGTGCTCTGTGTGTGTGTGTGTGTGTGTGTGTGTGTGTGTGTGTGTGTGTGTGTGTGTGTGTGTGTGTGTGTGTGATGGTCCGGTTTGTGTTTTGACTTCACACAAAAAAAAAGTGACGCAAACCAAGTGTGACCGCCGGTCCGAACTGGACGCTTGATGCTAACGGGCAGCGACGCGGTCAGCCGAGTCACGGCTAACCCCCCCCCCCCCCCCCCCCCTGGTACGTCTCTGCCCATCAAAAATAGATGAGAGCAATGATTTTAGCTTTTTTTGTTGTTGTTGTTGTTGTTTGTTTTTAAGTTAAGTTCAGTGGCGCACGTGTAGCCGAGCACACCGGAGGAAAAAGGAAGTGAAAACAATATATATATATATATATATATAATAGTGCAGACAGTTAAGAGACGGACCGACGGATGCAAAGCGAAGGCCTAGCGTGTGTGTGTGTGTGTGTGTTTGTGTCTGTGTGTGTGTGTGCCGCATGCTTAGTGTGTGTACCCTCCGTGCCAAAATAATAATTTCAGCCGACAAATTACAGCCATTAGCATATCGGAGTGTTTCGTTCGGGGAGAAATGTTGACGTTGCTCTCTATTTCTTTTGATCCATTTTGAAAGCCGACGCCTCGCCTGTCACGTATCGGACGGTAATAAGATCGGGTAAATTGCGCCATCGTCGTTAGCTATTTAGTTTTCCCGCCCAAATGTCCCCGTCTCTCCTTAATGGACAAATTTGCTCCAATTTAGTTGTTTTGGTGTCGTGAGCTCCTTCGGTGTGTTTCAGAGGGGAGCAGAAGCTCCGTTAGCCGGGTCTCTCTGCCATCTTTTATCTGTGTTGACGTGTCGCGTGCACGGTTTGTGTGTGTGTGTGTGTGTGTGCGTGTGTTACTTTAAAGTGTGGTATTTGGATTCCTGGCCAGTCTTCAATAAACCCAGGCTGGAGCACGCAGCGATAAGAGCCTCCATGGTGCAAACACTGACTGGAAACTCCCTCTACAACATAGTTTCCATCAAGTGTGCTCATATCAGAGCGAGACAGCGGTCCGTCCTCTTTCTCTATTTTTTATGAACAATAATTTGAAATGAAAAGCTTCCAACAGACACTGTGCGGCGTTCCCGAGATACGCCACTTCCTTATTGGCCATCTTCCATGCCCTACAGTGCACAGTGTAAAGCACGGGTGTCAAACATCATTTGATGTGCCCCCCTGACAGTTTGAAAGAAAATATGATCACCTTAAATATCATGGGCTTTTATTTTGAAGGATTCAAATTAAATTGATTTACGTTATAATATTAGAGAAATGTTCTTATGTATAATATTTCTACTCGCAAATAAACAATAATCCAATGCAAAGTGAGTTATTTAAGAATATATTCGGCAGTAGTTTATACGTTCATATGTTTCAGTTACACTGGCCCTTTAAGGTGAACATTTTGACACCCCTTGAGTAAAGTAATGATAAAGTACTACATCCCACAATATTACGTCTAATCCACGTAAACGTGAACCAGGACAGTATAAAAAGTGACGCTCTCGACTCGAGGAGGAGCGTGGCTCGAAAAAAACACCCGGACTTTCCCCCAGGAGACTGACTTGATTTTATTCCTGGCGTAATTCCGTGCCTCGGTAACACAACTTTTTCACACACATCCTTATAATACACCATTTAAACTACAGTTGGAGCTATTCATTTGATAGTATTATTTATTAGTTATTTTATTGACAAATATTGTTTAATCATTCAGATTGTGTGGTTATTTAGATGTTTTGATATATTAGAATAGCTTCTTTTTTGTGATAGTTTTTAGTTTAGTTTAATTCATTATTGTTGTTGTTGTTGAGATATATTTACTTACTTTGTTCCAATTTCACACTTACAATAGTTTTTAGTTTAGTTTAATATGTTGTCGTTGTTATCTCGATATATTTAGTCTTTTGGTTGTTCACTTGTTCTTTAATTGGGTAACAATGTGGGCACATGTGGTTATATGTAGGAGTAGGTAGGTACAGGACCAGCATACACCTGCTTTTTAATAAATTATCCGAAAAACGGAATACTGAATGGACAAAACTTTCTTTTGGCTGCATGAACCACAAACCCCGTAAGGGGCAATTTGATTTATGTTAGTTTGGGATTTATTGGAAAAATGGCCACTACTACATCATTGAAATATATATACCGAGTCACAAAATGAACACTGGCGTTGCAAATAGAGAGCCGTAACTTTCGATGCCGTTATGTTATTTTTTCTTCCCCTTTTGGGCCAATCGTGAGAAGATCTTTCCGGCTAACGAATTCAGACGGCGTCGCGTGAATCCATCCCGAGGCTTCGCCCGCCACATCTCCTGACAACTGTAAATGGAAAGTGAATCAGTTTGAACCTTTGCCCTCGATGCCAACCGGCTCCCAAAGTCTAGCGCTCATTCATTATTCATTAATTTTCTCATTTATCTCGCTCACAGATGAATGTTATGAAAATGAGGGTCGCACGCAACCCGCCCAACTTCAACCGGGACGGCGAAGACGATACGCGGCGGCGACCGGGGGTAAAAACGGGAGCTGAGGCTCTGCGTATGAACGTGATCATAAGTTTGAGACGGGCTCATCACTATGGGGTCAGATCAGTCTCAATAATTGCAAATGCACAGAAAGATTCACAAATGCGCAGAAAGATTCACAAATGCGTAGAAAGATTCACAAATGCGTAGAAAGATTCACAAATGCACAGAAAGATTCACAGATGCGTAGAAAGATTCACAAATGCACAGAAAGATTTACAATAAATATAAAAAAAAGAAAAAACACAAATATATTTCTTCATTTGTATGTATTTATTTGTGGATCGCACTGCATTTGTTTGTGAAAAGCTCCACATTTACGTGTTGCTTTTTTGAGACACCTCTGCCGTGCCTGGATTCACAAATGCAATAGCGCCACATTTACGTGTGGGTTTTATGAGACTCCCCTGCCGTAATATTTCAAAACAGTGTCAAATCGTATATATATATGATATAAAAACAGCTGCCGTAACTACGACAACAACGGACGCGATTGGCTGAAAGTCTCCAGTTAACACGGTCACTTGTTAAACCGTAATACCGGTCAGAAGTCAAACAATGGCGTCTGGTAGTGGCGGCGATCCCACTACAAGTGTAAGTGATTAAGTGACATTAATTATGTTTCACTTACACTTGAAGCGGGAGCACCGCCGCTACCAGACGCCATTGTTTGACTTCTGACTTTGCCTCCGCAAATTGCGTAGTACCTGCAACACTGCCCCCACCCTTCGTGGGTAGGGGAGGGGGAGCTGCCCTCATGTGATTGGTTGAAAATAAGGGGGAGGAGGGGCCTGGAAAAAACACATTTGTGAATCCAGCCACGGCAGGGGAGTCTCATAAAACCCACACGTAAATGTGGCGCTGTTGCATTTGTGAATCCAGGCACGGCAGAGGTGTCTCAAAAAAGCAACACGTAAATGTGGAGCTTTTCACAAACAAATGCAGTGCGATCCACAAATAAATACATACAAATGAAGAAATATATTTGTGTTTTACATTTATTGTAAATCTTTCTGTGCATTTGTGAATATTTCTATGCATTTGTGAATCTTTCTGCGCATTTGTGAATCTTTCTGCGCATTTGTGAATCTTTCTGCGCATTTGTGAATCTTTCTGTGTGCATTTGCAATTATTGAGACTGATCTGACCCCATACATCACCTTCAGTATATTGCACCCATCATGTGTCTTTTATGAACATCGGTGATAAATAACCACTGACAGTTTTTATTAGGGTGTCACGAAAGCCCCGTACGCAGCTGCGTGGTCGTAAAATAACGAAAAGGCTGCTCTTTAAAACAAAACAGATTGCAGAGATACTTTGCTGGCGGAGAGCTCAAGAGTCAGTAACTCAAGGCCGCGTAGCAAAGAGTGACTTCTTATTTTTTGGGAGGGGGGTAAAGTGTCACAGTAGCTTGAAGCCCGGTCTCAGAAAATAAAATATCTCTGAAGTAGGTTGAGGATTTACAGACGTCTCGTTGTTGCTGCAGTCTGAATACTTATGACCTTGATGGGGGGTTAAGGAAAATGTGAAAAGCAATTCTGTTTGTTGATTTTGTGTGTGTGTGTGTGTGTGTGTATGTGTGTGTGTGCTCATTATTTGACAAGTCTATCATGTGCTTTGCATTCATATGGAGGAGTTCAATAATTCCTCCAGAGAGCCGTCCTTGAGCGTTTGCTCAAAATCAGTCAGGATACATTTTTTATGTCAAAAATATGAAGTCAAGTTTTCCCGTCTTGAATTCTTCAGAGTCGTTAAGAAGCTCAGGCTGGAATTTGACGTCGACGTTGACTGAAGCTTTTGCTGTTCGAATCAAAAGGCTGAAATGTTGACATGAATATTATATGAAAGTGTATCGAGGAGATTTGTGTCAAACAAGAAGCCGGTTCAGACATTTCTTATCCGATTAGATTGTGTACGAATCGCAACAGAAAGGAAATAAGAGCTCCCACCAACATAAACCTTATAATTATGACACTCGGGGTTGGATTTCACATAAAAGAGCTGACGAAAAAATTATAATTTGCAACTGCAAACTCCTTCAGTTCAGACTCCAGCGGGGAGGCCTCCGGCTTTCAACCCACAGTAAAATAAGAGTTTTTTCTCTCGGGCCTCCGGTACTCGGAAAAACATTTTTTTTGTCCACGGGTAACAGGAAAATCGGAAAACAAAAAGAAAGTTCCTCGTTGGAACTTTATTCCAGACTAATGTGTGATCTGCTTTGTGCCCTGCAGGTTCCTTATAGTTCTGGCCTGCCTCATCCTCAGCGTTCTGTCCACCATCGACCAGTACCAGGCCCTGGCTCACACCACGCTCTTCTGGGTGGTGAGTATTGAATTAGATTAAATAAATAAATAAATCCTGGGATTAACCACTAATGAATACGTTTTGTCTCCATTGGTGGGATCTACTTTAGCGGAAGTTTTAATTAAAAGCTAAAGTTTGATTAAATCCCAATTAGACCGTCTTAACCTCCGAGGAAGAACCGTGTTTTGGGGTCAAATGAAGATCAAAAGGAGGCGACGGCGTCTCAAAAATGTAAACTTGCATTATTTTAAAGCCTATCAGGAGGTTTCAAAAAGAAGTCTGAAGGTATGGAAGTCTGATTTATAACCTTTTATGGTTTTAATCTCTAGTTTCAATTCTTCTTCTCTACAGCATGACGTTTATTCAGTGAATGATTGTACGCATACATTTATCAGTTTCTCCATTTTCATCAATCTCCAGAAATCACCGTGAGAGCTAATGGTTCAAATAAAACAGAAAAGAGCTCTTATGAATGTACACATTAATTAGATAATGTTCATATATACATGTGGACATTAATCACAACATGTTCTCTTTCTTAAAGGGCACATGAAGCTCAAATCTAGCATTAGCATCTTATCACAATACATTTTACAAGTTCATAAAAAAATAGTCACTTAACACGTTGTCAAAGCACAAATAAAACACAAAGTAATTTTTTCCTGTTCGAGCTAGGAAAAATGCTTATGAACACCTTCTCGTTCAGTACACAGACGTTATGTTGAGAGATTAAGACCCCGTTTACATGATGGGAAAACGCATATACTTTCATGCGTTTTGTCCTTTCATTTACACAAAAACGGAGGTTTTATCACGGAAAACGATAATTTCAAAAAATTCCGACCAAAGTGGAGATTTCTGAAAACTCTGTTTGTGTGTTTGCGTGTGAACGAGGTCAAACAGAGTTTTAGGTTGTCAAACGTCACAGTGTGCGACTAAAGATGCTTCACGTCACGTGAGCGTCCTATGCGTATGCGGACGGCGTATTTATGCGGGTTCATATAAACAGAAACCTTTTTGAAAACGACCTTGTGTGTACAACGTTATTTTTGAAAACGGAGGGGCAGAAATATTTCTGTAAATACCCGGCTATGTGTAATTGTGGCTTTACATATACTCCCGGTCTTGCCAGAAGAGCTTCAAAATAAAAGCACCCAGAACATACAAAAGGCCCGCGAGAGACAGTCACCATATTAACAGAACCGTTTCAGAGTCCTTTGCCGAAAGAAACCAAGATGGCGACGGCCAAAAGGCAGAACGTGAGGCTTCACTTACTTCCGTCCACAAAGGGGCCGACCCCCCGGTGACGCCCACCTCTCATATCTACAGGCTGTACTAGTCGTCTGGAGACGTCGTCGCGCCGATACGAGTAGAAGAAATTAATTACGCAGTGATTATCGATGGGCTGCACAGCTCGCCTGGTCCCAAGCAAACAGGACAATTAGTTTACTTCATTCAAGAGACGTGCTTTGTATGCTGCTCTCTCACAACTGCAGTCTGCAGAGCTCTGTTGTGGGGCAGAAACCAGGGTTATATAAAGGTGGACAGAGTGACTCGACTAATACGATAGCTTTTCTTCATTTCTTTTAAGACTCTCAAGGTCTCTCTTTTCCCTTCACAGACATCAGCAAGATATGGTCCAATAACTCTATGTTAAGTCATGTAGTGTGAAGCGATAAAAAACTGAAATCTGTATCTAATACTTGCAACAACGATGGAGAGTTAAAGAAAAACTTGCTTTATCACCATCTCTGGGACTTGGTGGTACACCCCCATGGAGATTGAATGGATTAGCGAAGCACTTAGATGGACACAACATTGTGCGTTCCTGCACGTTTAAACTCGCTTTGTGGCGCATTAAAACACAAATCTGCTCATATCCAACTAATTAAATTGACGACACCAAGTATACCTGGCTTTCATGCAAAAATCCTCCCACCTTTACACGTTTAATGCGTTTCTATTGTCGATGGATATGCGAAGCTCCGGGAGAAGGTAATAAATTAAAGCGGCCAGTAAAAGAGGAGACAAAGAATAATAATGTAGCTTTTAGAAGAAATCAACCACATAAAGTGTGTGTAGATATTTTACGAGATTGCACGAAATTTCCCTTTTATTGTGCGAGACCTTTCGGGTGTGTTTGGGCAAGAACCATTTTGAGTGTAAACACATGCGTGTATGAACACGATTTGAAACCGTCTAAATCTCTACGTTATCTAAATCCTTTCTTGTACAAGCACTGTTGCCGTGCGACACAGTCTGTCGTCTTGTTCCCCTGATCTTTCCTTTGACTTTCACCACCTGCTAAGCGATGTTCTTTTTCCTTCTGTTTTTTTTTTCGGGCCCGATTCCGATCTTCCGATCGTTTTTGTTCCCTTTTTGCCACGGATCAATGCGGTCGATGAGGCGTCGGGGTCATTATAAACTTCTTTGAAATGACACAAAAGTTGGTTAACCTTTAAAGAAAAGAATGAACTTGAGCGGAAACGGTGGGAGGAATAAAAGTTGGGAGAGAAAAAAATATATATATATCACTATTTGTCATTTAAAAGGCCATTTCATGTGTTGTTCGACCTAACCGCCACACTTTAGGTTGGACTACATCGACATTGCAAACAATTTTGGGGCATCCCGCTGGCCTGAAGAGGACAACAGCTCCTCCTCTACATTTAATAGTAAATGGGGGGAAGTTAACCGGCTGCTGAGCCCAGGACGTGTTTGAGGCGATAGGTGAGTCACTTCGAGCTCCGACAAAGGAAAACCTCATGAAAAGGATAAAAAGAGCTTGAGGATTTTCTTATAAGAATATGCGGTGTGAAGACAAGTTCACCTTGGCCGCGGGTTCATGGCTTCAAACCCTACACGTCCATTGTTGGATTCGAAGAGGCTCCGGTGTACGAACCCCGCCTGTAACAATGGAGAAAAAGTGTGATATTTTGTCGATAAATCTCGAGTTTTATGGCACCCATGAGAAATGTAATCCTCTTATTCTTCTCCTTCAACACGGATAATGAATAATTAATATTTACCACGCCACCTAAACCCACCAAAATCTCAAACGTTCATCTTATCCATCCTCCGTCCCTACGGGATGTCCTTTTTTTTTTGCTTTCTGGTTCAGAGCTTTGCCGTGACCCCGCTACTCTTTCTTTATCTCCTCCTCCAGCACAGAAGCATCTTCTTTTGTGTTGTCGCTTTCATCCAGCACACTCAAGGTCAACAGAAACCGCGCTGTTCTTTACTGGGAGACGCAGCGTGTTTGTAGCAGCGCGTTTGGGGCCAGGCACTCGGCAGGTTCGCCCGAAAACATCCACGTTGCCACAAAAAAGGTCTTGTTGGTTTGGTTTCTTTGGAAAACACAGGATTCTGGCAACGCAACCTGGTTTTTAGTTGCCACTTGAGAGAAAAGCTTCTAAGGTGGAACGACGAGGGGTCCAGAATGAAGGGAGGGATGAAATAAAGGTTGAATGGGACGATGGGTTTAGGTGGAGGGAGTCTCGGCGTGGAGACGATGACTGGATGAGGTCTCTTGGTCTTATCAGAATCATCAGAATCAGAATCAGAAACCGTTTATTGCCAGGAATGTTTACACAAACGAGGAATTTCTTTTGGCGGATGGTGCAACATTTGACATGACAAACAACAATCAACATCAATTTAAGTACAAGACAAGATATCGACCCCCGCTTGAGGTTCCTGAGAGACGAGGAGGCGAAGGAGTTGAGGCAACCGAGATTTAAGGCAACCGAGAGACATGGAAGAGAAGGAGGGTTTGGTTCAAGGTAGATACTCTTTTATTCTTTCCTCCTCCACAGAAGCGTCTTCTTTTGTGTCGCCGCTTTCTTCCAGCACACTCAAGGTCAACAGAAACTAGGGATGCACCGATCTGATTGGCGGCGATCCATATCGAACGATATTGCCATTATCGGTTTTGATCGGCGTTCTCCAAACGGCCGATCAAACCGATCAATCAAACCGATCGATCAGATGACGTCACGTCTGCGAGAAATACTATCAGAGACGCTTCAATCGCCACGCGTCGCAACGGAGTAAAATCTCTGGGTCAACTCACCGACACTCACATGTCCCTATAGGCTGATGCTCACATGTCTGAGCCCCTATAGGCTGATGCTCACATGTCTGAGCCCCTATAGGCTGATGCTCACATGTCTGAGCCCCTATAGGCTGATGCTCACATGTCTGAGCCCCTATAGGCTGATGCTCACATGTCTGAGCCCCTATAGGCTGATGCTCACATGTCTGAGCCCCTATAGGCTGATGCTCACATGTCTGAGCCCCTATAGGCTGATGCTCACATGTCTGAGCCCCTATAGGCTGATGCTCACGGTACACGCATTCCATCAGGAGCGCGCAAGGGGCTAACTTTATGAAAACCCTTGCGCGCTCCTGATCGAATGCTAACTGTTAGCGGAAGGATTTACGTGACACAACATACGGTTTTGCAAAGATAGCGGAAAGAGCCACGTGAAACAACATCCGTTTTTCAAAATAAGATGTCGAAAAATCATACACTAACATATACAAGTAAACAATGAACTGATTTTGTATCTTTATAGATCGTTTCTGAGATTTAGCTTGAATTATGCTAACATTAAAACATTGTTACTGTACCAAGGAAGAGTTTATAAAAATAAGTCAGACTTTTGTATGTTAAAAAAAGGCCTGTATATAGATTTCCTCAAGAGTTCCAGGAAATGAATAACGCAGATGTGTGCCATACATATCTGAAATCAATCCCCTACAATAGCAATTAAACAATTTTAATGTATCAATTAGGACAGTTTTCAAAGTAAAAGTCGTAAATGTTTAAAGAAATCTGTAATTTCTTTAATGTTTGAGGTGCTTTAGATGTGTATTTCCTCATAGTCCTAGGCAATAATGCTACACAATAAATAGAATGCTTCAATCGACGCCGTGATCGGTATTATGGGATCGGCAGATACTATTTCAGTGATCGGTGATCGGTGATCGGTATTATCGGTGATGGGCTGACAATGATTTCAGTGATCGTTGATCGGCCCAAAAAATCTGATCGGTGCATCTCTAACAGAAACCACGCCGTTCTGTACTGGGCGATGCAGCGTGTTCGGGGCCAGATGCCCGAAAACGTCCACGTTCCCAAAAAGGTCTCGTTTGATTGGCTTCTTTGGATCCGAGACAACATGTCAAGAAAACGTGTGTAGAAACCTGGAAACAAACGCAACCTGTATATAGTTGCCGTGTGACAGAAAAGTGACAATGCAACGAAAACGGCTGCATAGGCTGTGGACGGAAGAACGCCGAGGGGTCCAGAAGGGATGAAGGGAGGGATGGGGATTGACGACGGGTTTAGGTGGAGGGAGTCTTGGCGTGGAGACGATGAGGGGATGAGGTCTCCTGGTCTTATTGACCCCTCCTTGAGGCTCCTGAGAGACGCCCACTCCTCCTGAATATGCCTACTATGAACTGTTCTTAAACTCTGTCAGATTCCTTGAATGTATTTTAACTCTAAATCTGTCCTTCTGGTCACATGACATCTATTGTCCTGTCCATCCTGGAGAGGGGTCCTCCTCTGTTGATCTCCTGAAGGTTTCTTCCCTTTTTTCCCCCTGAAGGGTTATTTGGGAGTTTTTCCTGATCCGATGTGAGGTCAAAGGTCAGGGATGTCTATGTGTACAGATTGTAAAGCACTCTGAGACAAATTTGTAATCTGTGAAACTGGGTTATACAAATAAACTGAATTAGACGAGGAGGTGAAGGAAGGATTCAAGAGATTTGAGGCATTGGAAAGATCTGGAAGAGAAGGTTTGGTTCGAGGTGGATGGGTCGGAATGGGTATCGGCGTTCTGTTTCTCAACTCCTGGTGACACACAGTTGAGTTTCAAACCTCTAACCTGGAGGAACCTAGACTGAGCCCAAGAGACCACCTGTCTCCGTGACGCATCATCAACAGACAGACGGTTGACGTTGTTCTGGGCACTTTTAGGATTTCTCTTTCAACGTTGACCTAAACGTTTTCTGTAGAAACATCCGTCGGCGACGCGATCTCAACCGTCCTTTTTCCGGGACCTCGCGACCTTCTGTTTTGGGGTTAGGAAGGATTAAATTGTCACGGCTCACATTTTAAGCTAACGCAGACAATTTGTGTCACGCGGTCCAACTCTCTGCCACGAGCCAGTAAGTGGACTCGGGAGTCCGAGGTCAGCGTCAAGTGTGCCACAACAATGGTCTGGATTCTCCTCTATGCCCCGGTTCTGCTCGCCTCCCTGTTTGTTAATGCATCGCTCAGTTTGAATCGACAATTTTGTTTTTCAACCTTGAGGTGGAAATCCTCTCGAGAATAAATTAAGGAACATAACGTTTTACATATTCTCTTTGAAGAACTCAATTCATCATTTTATGAATGCATTTTCCTAGCCATTTCATATTCACGGGAGTTCTGAGCTTCGCCTCTGAAGAAGAAGACAAAGAAGAAGAAGAAGAAGAAGAAGAAGAAGAAGAAGAAGAAGAAGAAGAAGAAGAAGAAGAAGAAGAAAAGAAGAAGAAGAGGATGAAGAAGAAGACGCCTCCAATAATTTAATGCTGAAAATATTACCTGCTGCGCAACAAGAAGAAGAAAAAAAAGAAACAAAGAAGAAGAATAAGAAAAAGATGCCTCCAATAATTCAAAGCTGAAAACATCACCTGCTGCGCAAGAACAAGAAGAACGAGAAGAAGAAAAAGAACATGAACAAGAGGAAAAAGAAGAAATAGAAGAAGAAGAAGAAGAAGAAGAAGAATAGGAAAAAGAAGAAGAAAAAGAAGAAGAAGAAGAACAAGAAGAATAGGAAAAAGAACAAGAAAAAGAACAAGAACAAGAAGAATAGGAAAAAGAACAAGAAAAAGAACAAGAACAAGAAGAATAGGAAAAAGAACAAGAAAAAGAACGAGAACAAGAAAAAAAGAACAAGAAGAACAAGAAAAAGAAGAAAAAAACAGAACAAGAAGAAGAAGAAAAAGAACAAGAATAAGAAGACGCCTCCAATATCTCCAGGTTGAAGACCCGCCGTGCTGCGCCTGCTCTTCGTCTTCATCACTCGGTTCACGGTGATCTCGGCGCCACCGAGATGAATCCACGCCCCGCCGCCGTCTCTCTTTCAGGCGGCTTCGTCTCTAAAATTAGCGCCGTGATTAAGAGGCAGCGGAGGTAATGCCGTCCGCGTCTCGCACCGCACTTCATTAGTTAACACTTGTCGGTGTTAATTGTGCGCTGTAATTGATTTTCTTCTCATTTATTTGTCCTCGGGGGAGGGGGCGGAGGAATGGAAATGGAGCAGCTTTAATTGAGACGCCTTAATTGTGGGAGCTCGGGCGTCGGGCTGACGCGGTAACGGCTCGTTTCAGGTGATTGAATAAAAACGAGGCACGAGGAATATCAGCGCCGCAATCAGCCCGTTAGCTTAGCACGAAGACTAGAAACAGCTGATGGCTAAATGTGACAAGCTCCGCCTCCAAGCACCTCTGAAAGTCACTAATTTAGACACTTTGTGGTACTAAAGTGTGCAAGTCTTCTGGTTTTGGGGAGTTGTGGTTATTTCCTTGTGTTTACTGTCGAGATAGGAGCGTGTTATCTGTCGCTCGCTTTAACTTGGCGAGCGTGGAGCTCAGCGGGTACGGGGGGGGAGTGTCTTTCAAAAAACGCAAGGTCGGCGGATCAATCCCCGGCTCGGCGTGTCGGAGGAGTCTTTTCCCCCGGGAGACTCACAGCATCCTCAAGATGCTTTTCGTGGGTTAAAAGCAGAGGTCAGACTCAGGCGTGTGTGTGTGTGTGTGTGTGTGTGTGTGTGTGTGTGTGTGGGGGGGGTGGATTATGGGGAAAGTCAAACATCAAGACTTTACTGGGGAGATATGGTGGGGTTGACTTTTGATGCTTTCACACAAATATTTACACAATAAGATCTGATAGATAATCGTGAGTAATATGGCTTTTATGACTAACAGAACAGAAACGTTACTGTATTTTTTTTTTTTTTTTTTTTTTCTTGTAATGGAGCCTTTAAAACCAGGAAAAGACGAAACTCATGCCGTAATACGATACCACGCTCTAAATCTGAATGCATATGCCTATTTTACCGAGTCTTTTCCCCCAAAATGCGGAACTATTTCTCAAAGTAAACACACAGGATTTAAAAAAATAGATTAATATCATCAAACTGTGAGTCAAGGTGACAAAACCAAATGTTTCTTTCTCCTCTCGGGTTCCGAGCAACGGAAACGGAGAATGAATCGATGGGCTGGTACGAACAGTGACAAATTGATAATCAATACTCCTTATTGAATTAGATGGAGAAGCTGCACTTGGAGAAAAAAGAAAGTGTTTCGTAAAAGAAGTTGTGTATCTTCAGTCCTCTGTCCCGAGCAGCTGGTCAGGTGTTGCATTCAATGACACGCAGTAACGCCCGACGGCCTTCTGGCTCATTTGTGTTTTTCCCTGATTTCTGTCTGGCAGGAGATCGTCCTTGTGGTGTTCTTCGGCGTGGAATATTTTGTCCGCCTTTGGTCGGCCGGCTGCCGCAGTAAATACGTCGGCATCTGTGGCCGGCTGCGCTTTGCCAGGAAGCCAATATCCATTATAGGTGGGAACACACACACACACGCACACACACACACACAAACAGTATTTAAACAATATCTGTAATACATCCCGAGCTCCCCTAAATGATACACCATAGACAAATTCAGTATGAAATTAAAACTGTCACTGCAATATTTCTTCATCTTTATATTCTTGAAATTGGATCCTCGAGGTTTGAAATAAATAAATAAAAAATGCGGCAATGACTGTTAGCGTTCCCATCATTTGTAACTCCTTTCACCTCCACTGAGAATCACTTGTTAATACAAAAAACAATTATCGCTCCCTCACGGAGCGCTTTTCATACGCGCTCTTTGGAGGTTTCTTGTTATGCTGAACCTCTGCATGTTTATGTCATATTTATACTTATTCATCATTCTGTCTACGCAGATCTGATTGTGGTTGTTGCCTCCATCGTTGTGTTGTCGGTGGGCTCCAAGGGCCAGGTGTTCGCCACCTCCGCCGTTCGGTAAGAAGTTTATTGTAATATAATATACATAATATACAGGTTTTGCATGAAAATGGGTTTAAATCCATATTGTAAACTCTTTTGCACAAAAAAGTGTTTTATACATCAAAATGAAATACTTTCATCCATATGTATTGCTAACAAACAGAAATACATTTAAAAAATGTATAAAATAAACTAAACGTAGTTTCCTAGCTAGCTAAAGCGCTAATTTTTCATAATTTAGGAAAAATGTGGTTATTGAATTAATGACGCAATATGGCCCAATAATAGAAGATTACTCTTTTTTTTTATAAACAGACGTATTTTTTCAGAGTAAGGAAACAAAAGAAATATCCGGCCTGTTGGTCCGGACTTCCTGTTCGGCTTCACAACTTAATTATTTATCATTAAAGCAAAAAAAGTTAAACCTGCTCAAGTGTCACATCTTTTTATTTTTATACGTTCATAATCTAGGAGTGAAGAGTAAACTGGTTTTAACTGATGAGAGAACGTGAGACAAAAAGTATCACGACTTTATACAGTTTCGGGCAGCCCAGAGCAGCAGCCTCCCCAAGGTCCTAGTGCCGGGGGGATTTGAAAGGGGAGAAAACATACAAACCAGAACCCACGCACATATGTAGCACACACAAAAAAAACACACAACATTTTTTTAACGCCAATAATGCCAAATTATTTGTTTTGGAGATTGTAATAACTTTAATTTCCAGTTTCCCAGTTTGGTGTGTCTGGGCCCCTCCGGCTCAGGGCTCTGACTCCACCCCCTTTGGGATGACTCGGCCAGCTGTGACCTCACTCCACACCCGACCTTTGCCCTCAAAACGCTAGTGTCCGCACGTATTATCTGATCCGGGCACAACGTGTCAGCCTTTAAACTCTTTTGTGTCCCCCCCCCCCCCCCCCCCAGAGGGATCCGCTTCCTCCAGATCCTGAGAATGCTCCACGTGGACCGGCAGGGCGGCACCTGGCGCCTCCTCGGCTCCGTCGTCTTCATCCACCGGCAGGTACTCGAGATTCGATTGAAGGCGTCAGATAGCGGCGGGTGAAGAGGGGGGGGTGGGGGGGGGCTTTAGGATGTCACAAAAGGACTCATCTGTCACCATGGATACAGGTCCATTCTCCTCATTGACGGTCAAGCAATCTTTATGTTGCACATCTCTGCAGATGGATAAACGTCCCACGAGCAATCACAGGGTGCAATAAAATAGATGGTGCATTCATGGAAAGGTGCATTATGGGTATAATGCTGCAACGGGGGGGGGGGGGGGGGGGGTAATTAAACAGCAGGAAGGCAAAATAAAACACGCATATAGGTGGTTATGGTGAGGGGATACATTTGGATTTTAAAATGCAGCTCTCTCATTTTTCTAATATTCTATTGTGAACTTAAAGGACATGTGAGGGAGACACGTAACATCCAGTTGTACTATTGTACATTTAGGGGTCGTTTACGACAAATTTAACTACAAAGATTGTCAAATTCATATTAATTGTATCCAGAGCAGCAGGGAATCATTCTTGAGGGTTGAAGTTCTGCTGCACGCATAATGGCTTATGATTTTATCAGGATAATGTCATTGAGATTTTTTTTATCTCTTTTTTTGCGAGGGAATAGAAAACGACACGGAAAAACTCAGAAAACTAAATGGCACCAAAAAAACGAAAAACAATATAAAACCATAGGAAAATGACGTTAAAATAGGGGGCGGGGCTAAAACCCAACCAGCTAATTACATCAATCAAAGAGTGAAATTAGTTCTTTAACATCAACATAATTAGTCTTTAAAAAAAATGGAGGCCGCGAGTGTGGCCGGATTTTTGGGTAATTAGTCCCGGTCGGGCATCAGGTGGCATAGAGGAAGCTTCTCCGTCTCGCCAGCCTCTTTTCCCGCCAAGCGTGGAGCTGCAGCCCCTCCGGCGTTTAACAGCCGGACGACCGAGTTTCAGTCGTTTAAACACACGGCGAGCAGCATTCTGGCGAATTTGCTTACATTTTTTTTTACGAATTGGCGTTGGCGGCGTTGGCGGCGTTGGCGGCGTTGGCGGCGTTGGCGGCGTTGGCGGCGTTGGCGGCGTTGGCGTTTTATCAAAAGCCGCCGGTCGTGACGAAGATCCACCCGGAATGCCTTTTCTAAAAAGCCTTCAAGGTCGGGGTGGACGGCGTGCGGAGGGTCGTGCGGAGGGTCGTGCGTGGTTATCTTTATGCGAGAACGCTGCGGCTCCTGGGAGAAAGAAGAAAGGAGCTCGTGATTAAACACTTTAAGTGGCGGCGTGCGTTTCTTTCTGAAAGGCGTCGTCCAATCGCAGCCGGACGGGAGGGGCAGCCCGATCCGACCTCCAGACGCTGCTCATTGGATCCGTGATGAGGTGCTTTGTAGATATTCTAAGATACCAGAGATTATCCGTCTGGGTCTCAGACTAATTCCTCGTGATCTAGTGCCCGTCTGAATTCAACCACTTCCCCCGCGGTGATTATTACGGAACAAGATTTGTAAACTCCGTGAAGCTTAATGCGAGAATAATTTCGTGGGTCGGAATGAGTCCCTTTCGACATCAGTTGCAGCCGATGTGGTTGGGGTTTCGACACTTTGTGTACGTTTTGGTCATATTTCATTAATCTCCTCCTTTTTTTTTTATCCCCGTGGACCTCTGGACATGTGATGTCATCAGGTTTAAATCTGACGTTTAAATCTCCACCTAAAATCTCATCGGATTGATTTGAGACCCAAACGACCGGCGCTGAACATGATGACACGGCGATGAGGAACGACTCTTTGTCTGGTTCAAGCGAAACGTCCGGGGCATGACACGTGTTCTCATTTGCATATTAATATTAAGAAAACACCGTTTAACAGATGAGACCCCCCCCCCCCCCCCCCCCCGCCGGGTGAATGGACCATATGCTCCTTACAATAGACCTTAATTGACCCTTCGTTAAGTCCCGGCCGCTGCTCCTGTCAGAGCTCTGTTACCATGGCGACCCTATAAATATCATACCTTTTTTTATCATGCATACATACATCTATATTTCCAGGATGTCAAACTGACAGTGAAAGTAGATTAACACATATAGGAAGATATAATCTCTTTTTTGGGGGTATTTCCAAATATCAAGATCATATTTATTTCACGGGTATTTTCATGCAGTTGGTGACAGTGTGGGCGCCACGGAGGCTCTGACAGCTGGGGGCGGGGCTTAGCACAGGGTAGTTTATTGACCATCCTGCTGAAATGGCCACTAGTGAATTAATTTGTGGCTAAATATTGTTAATAAAAGCTCATTTATAAATATATATATATATATATGGAGAGGAGAGGCATTTTAAGTCTTCTTTTTACATAATATATACAGTACATATTATATAAACATCTGTTTTATATATATATATATATATACTGTATATGACCCATTCTTTTTGAAGAAATGCACTTTTCATTTGTTGACATAAAGACCACTGTACAATTCCAATAAATTGAATTATTATTATAATAATTATAATTATCATAATTGTTATTGTTAATGAGCATCATTACCAAAATGATACCGCGGGAAAAAAAGAAATGGAGTCATCGCAGTCGCAGCACATTCACATGAATATTCACATCCATATGTCACGTTAATAGCCGGCGCTGTCCCTCCAGACGCGTAGACGGCGGTGTAACTGATTCACCGCGGCCGTCGGGGGGGCGTAATGACTCACAGCTGTATTGTTTGATGTGTGTTATTGTTGTTGTTGTTGTTGTTGATGTTGACTGCGTTGTTGTGCGTGTTGCAGGAGCTCATCACTACCTTGTACATTGGCTTTCTGAGCCTCATCTTCTCCTCGTACTTTGTCTACCTGGCAGAGAAAAACGCAGTCGACGGCGACGGCGACTCCGAGTTCGGAAACTACGCGGACGCCCTGTGGTGGGGAGTGGTAAGAGTGTGTGTGTGTGTGTGTGTGTGTGTGTGTGTGTGGTTGTGAGGGGCTTGATTAAAAGTTAATAGTTAAAAGGTTTTTTTTAATATGTAGCATAAAGACTGGGAAAAACACACTCACACACTCACACACACACACACACACACACACACACACACAGGGTGAAAAGGAGGTCAATGGGTGAATAAAGCAGGACTTTCACCCAGGAGACCATGGTTTGAGTCCCAAAGTGTTATTTTTTTTAATAGTTCTGCGTTTTACGATCTTATGTTTACATCGTACTTATTATACGTACTTATTTCAAGCCCAACCGGGAATGTTTTTTCCTTAAAACTTAGGGTCAGGGTTAGGTTTAGATAAGTAGTTTTATTGTAAGTAAGTACTTCAATCAGGTAAGATGGCGATAAAGCATGCACTTCCCAAAATATCAAACAATTCCTGAAGTTAATTAAGTCAACGTTGTTGAATTAAATACATTTCCCTCATTCTGATCAGGCATAAACTTTGACATAAATCTCAGCGTGTGATTCAGAGACCGCCAATTGATTTCTGAAAAAATCGTTTCAGATGCTTTTTTCCGTCTTTCCAAAATTATTAAGTGAAACACACTGAGGTGTAGTAAGCAGTATCTGGCGAATAGAACACACACACACACACACACAGTTGTTTGATCTACTACTGTTGTTACAGGCCTAGTGGTGTGAAGACCCTCGGGCACATCCAGTGGGCCGCTGATACAAGCATGCAGACAATAAGTCAACACCCACTCTGCCTTCCTGAGAAACTTCAGGGACTCTGATATTAAAAAACACACACACACACACACACACACACACACACACAGACACACACGGCAGAGTCCTAACCACTTCTCTCATATAAATGAAGGTTGATTTGCAATGTTTACCCTTTACACAGCTCAGGTTTTGATGAGGTTTTGGGTCCACAGTCGGTACTGAATACTCTGGGTGGATGGAGATGAAAGGGAGAGTCAGAGGGTCGGGGTGTGTGTGTGTGTGTGTGTGTGTGTGTGTGTGTGTGTGTGTGTGGGTGGGTGTAGGTGTGAGTGTGTGTATGTGTGTGTGGGGGGATATTGAATGCATTTGAATTTCATTTATTTTTTCTAAAGCACTCCAGGAATGCCATAGTGTTTTTTTGTGTGTTTCTTTTTCAATCACTTCATTCACTCCAGCCTGTGCAATATTAATATCAATACACTGTGGAAATAGACATATTTATTCTGCCTGTGTGTGTGTATGTTATTCTATATATTATTCAGTTATTGTAGGTTGTTAACTGTTTACGGTCTATTGTTAGATTTTATCTTACGATGTCTTGTGAGCACTTGACCCTTTTGCTGCTGTCATCCTGTAAATGTCTCTACTGCGGGACTAATACAGGATTATATTATCTTATCTTATCTCATCTTATCTTTTTCTTGTGTAGCAAATGGGCTGTGACTGCAATTTCATTTTTGCAAGCCCATGTTGCATAGTAACAATAATTATCTTTCTACCTTTTACTTCCTTATAAAAGTCCTTTCGATGCTTCTCATTGGCCACGCCAGCAACGCGGCTCTAGGGATGGCACCGCTCGGGTCCAGACTGATAAAAGGGAAAGTTGTGCTTATATTCACGACATCCCCAAAAAGTGAAGCCCGATTTGTCCAGAAGCTTTGTGGTTTACATTTTTTTTTTTTTTTGTTAGGTTGAAATAAATTGAACTTTACTATAATTTGTCCACATGGCCACCTACGGTTCTTAAAACTGCGATTCTTCTAATGGCCACCAGGGGGCGACTAGTTGTGAAAAATATAAAGTCTTTGAGATAATTATGGCCTCGATCTCTAGTTTTTAAGTCTTCTTTAATACAGCATGAGTGTTCATGATGTTCCATGGTGAGGGAACTAGACCATGAAGCATTATTTAGGGCGGGGCTACTTTGTGATTGACAGGTCGCTACCACAGCACGGTCTGAACTGTACGTGGAGCTTTAATCCCTTGTAGGGTGTGTTTCTAGTTCAGGAAAGTGAACTGTAAAAAGTCTCATCGTACTCAGCATTACCTCCTTGTGACACTTCTAGTCGCAAAGTCTCACTTTTTTGTTTTTGTGACTTTAATATATCTCAATTCACCCGAAAGATCAGCGGCTGCTCCGATAATGAGTCAAAACAGCCTTTTTTTCGTGTGGATAATTTGCGATAAGTGATGCAACGATTCCTATGGCGGTGTTAACTTTGACACTTTGAAACGTTTGGTATTAATCCCCATTCTTTGTCTCTCAGGTGACCGTGACGACAATAGGATACGGAGACAAAGTACCACAGACCTGGATCGGAAAGACCATCGCATCCTGTTTCTCCGTCTTTGCCATTTCCTTCTTTGCTCTGCCGGCAGTAAGGACATATTAAGTGCATAATTAAATGAATTTCTATTGTACATTTTTTATTAAATTTGTTCTTTCTTTGTATTACAAAAAACACCAATTGCCTAAGTTTTAATGAAGTCTAGTTATGATTAATGTGTGAACCAGCGGTGACAGTTAAAGGCTGTTGAGAACTGACATACCGTCATAATATTGTGACTTAATTGCGGTAAGGACCTTAAGAAATTGCCTTTGAAAATCGAGGTATGAGTCCTCCTTCAGCTCACGCGGCTTTGTTTCATTTGTTTTCATTTCCCTTGATTTTTGAATATATTCATTGTACTGCTGAGTGATGGTCGTCAGTAAAGAATAATAATAACCGTGACTTTGGTTGGAAGGAATTAACATAACGTTTAATAAACTGTAACCAATGAATAAGGTTGAGAAGAGACTATTTGGATGTAATAATGAACAAAGTGGTACTTTAATGTTTTTGCCTTAAAACAAGCCCCATAGTTCCTTCATTCTTGTTTACCTTTGTCTTTATTTACGTCTTCTGAGCCGCCGCCCGCCCGCGAGTAGCGTCGTTAAAAACTGATTTAATGAGCGCCGTCTGCTGTGCGCCTGTTCACAGGGAATCCTGGGCTCCGGCTTCGCCCTGAAGGTGCAGCAGAAGCAGAGACAGAAGCATTTCAACAGGCAGATCCCCGCCGCCGCCCGTCTCATCCAGGTACTGGACCAAAAAGAACGGCCAAAACAGAACCGCGACTCAGCCGGCGGCCATATTGTCGGGCCCGTCCATTCATGTCCTACTGTGTGTCTTTTTCTCCTTCCAAGACGTCGTGGAGATGTTTCGCGGTGGAAAATTTTGATTCAGCCACATTCAAGATGTTTTTGAAGAAGAGATCCCACATCCACGCCTCCTCTCAGTCCAGCCCCAAGGCCAAGAAATCGGTTAGTAACCACTTTTTTTATATAGATTTCACTGTAACCGTCTAACCCTCGGCTTACTGTCTAGTGGGCGCAACTAATGTGATGTGAAGCAACGGCCCTGCAATACTCACAAATGTTCAGTTTCAACTTTGTGTTCGACATGCTTCCCCCTCAAGTCTCACCCAGAATCCATATGCAATGGAGCCGGAACGATTTCATGAGGGCAATGGCTTACGTCTCCTTGTGCTATGGTTTCGTATCTTACAAGTTAGTCCTCACTAAGTTGATTAAAATAAATAAATAAATGTGTGTCAAATGTCCTGCATCTTTGACTTTTCCTGATGAAATATGATTAAACTCTACTCTGCTGATTTTATTTAAACAAAATTGATTCAAATGTCATCCGATAAATAAACAACTTTTCTTGAATTCAGCTGAAAACTACACCGACCTTTTGATAACGTAAGGGTGACTAGTATTTATTTAGTAGATATTAATTAACAGGAATCACAGTTTTTACGTTGTACCTGGTAAGGTTGAGGAACAGATTGCAGTTGGGTTCAAATAACTGCACGAGTGACGTAACTGCGGGAGTGACGTAACTGCGGGAGTGACGTTACTGCGGGAGGGAATTAACTGCGGGAGTGACGTAACTGCGGGAGTGACGTAAATGTGGGAGTGACGTAAATGCGGTAGTGACGTAAATGCGGTAGTGACGTAAATGTGGTAGTGACGTTACTGAGGGAGTGACGTAACTGCGGAAGTGACGTAACTGCGGAAGTGACATAACTGCGGGAGTGACGTAACTACGGGAGTGACGTAACTACGGGAGTGACGTAACTGCGAAAGGGAATTAACTGCGGGAGTGATGTAACTACGGGAGTGACATAACTACGGGAGTGACGTAACTACGGGAGTGACGTAACTACGGGAGTGACGTAACTACGGGAGTGACGTAACTGCGAAAGGGAATTAACTGCGGGAGTGACGTAACTACGGGAGTGACGTAACTGCGGGAGTGACGTAACTGCGGGAGTGACGTAACTGCGGGAATGACGTAACTACGGGAGTGACGTAACTACGGGAGTGACTTAACTGCGAAAGGGAATTAACTGCGGGAGTGACGTAACTACGGGAGTGACGTAACTACGGGAGTGACGTAACTACGGGAGTGACGTAACTACGGGAGTGACGTAACTACGGGAGTGACGTAACTGCGAAAGGGAATTAACTGCGGGAGTGACGTAACTACGGGAGTGACGTAACTACGGGAGTGACGTAACTACGGGAGTGACGTAACTACGGGAGTGACGTAACTGCGAAAGGGAATTAACTGCGGGAGTGACGTAACTACGGGAGTGACGTAACTGCGGGAGTGACGTAACTGCGGGAGTGACGTAACTGCGGGAGTGACGTAACTGCGGGAGTGACGTAACTGCGGGAGTGACGTAACTGCGGGAGTGACGCAACTGCGGGAGTGACGTAAATGCGGTAGTGACGTAAATGCGGTAGTGACGCTACTGCGGTAGTGACGCTACCGCGGTAGTGACGTAACTGCGGGAGTGACGCAACTGCAGAAATGAGGTAACTTAAAGAGACGAAAAAACGCTGTCTACCGGGTTAGAGAACGTTTTTTTAGGATGACTCGCTCTACCACTAAGCCGCGGTCGCCCCCACGAAGTCGGTGTGGCTACTTGTTTATTACGACAACAGACACACGAAGGCTGAATTAGATTTCATATATCATACGACTACACAACCACACAACAACCATGCCCTGTGACAGAATACACACACACACATATGAATTGATGTATTACTTTTGTGAATCCATAATTTTGCAACTTGAAACATTAATACTGTGAAATGAATACTTAGAAAAAAAGGTTTTTACCAGAGCTATTGAGGCTTTTAAGGGGTCTCAAGTGTTAATCGTGCCTCCCCCCCACACCCCCAGATTGCCTACATTTTGCACATTAATTTAACTTAATGGTGATTTCGATGGCCGTAGTGTCAGTTGGAAATAAATCCAAATCTCTAAAGGTACGTTCACACCCGACGCAACAAAATTCTGTCGCGCGACAAGTTTACATGTTAAGTCAATGCAAAGCTGCGACAAAGCTGTGACGCTGTTTTTTTTCCTGCGAGCAGCGCGTTTCCTGCGACAGAGCAGCACGAACAGAGCGAATGTCGCCGGGCGAACTGAGCGAACAGAGCGATCTGTCGCAGCTTCTTGTCGCTCGAGTTGAAATTTCTGAACTCGAGCAGCAGAAACGCGTGAGTCATAGTTGCGTCAGCCAATCAGCGTTGAGAAGCTCCGCTCGTCATCGTTCTGCCGGCCGGTTTAGAAAGTGGAGGAAAAGATTCTTGTCGCCGTTCGTGGGAAAAACAAACTTTATGACACGACTCTTTACTTACCGAAACCATAGCGATTAAGATGAAGCGTGGAAGGAGGTCGGAGAAGCCGTGGGACTACCTGATACGTTTAGAATGTGTGCATTTGCTTTTATTCTCGCTGTGTGTTGTACTTCACTATGAACCAAGCGCCGGCATACGTGTTTCATGGCAGCGGAGATCTGCCGCCGGAGGAGGAGGAAAAGTCTCAGAGACACGAATCATAGAGAGAAGAGAGAGAGAGAGAGAGACACGAATCATAGAGAGAAGAGAGAGAGCAGCGAGTAGCGCAGTGAGAGAGCAGCTCGGTCCACTAACTAGTGGAAGCTCTCTGCGGTCCTGTCGTTCCTCGACCCGTGTTTACTCCGCGGGAGACTAGCGGGGACATGGGGCGGAGGGGCGGAGGGCCGTGGAAGTCAGGACTGCAGAGTCCAGAGAGAAGGAGAGAGGGGCAGCAGCAGGGCGTCTCACAGGGCAACAAGTGAAGACACAACATCTCAGACTGGTTAAGGAAAAGATTCACATGGCTGAAGAAGCGGGCGCGATAAGCCACGCCCCCGCTGTGTCGCGTCCGACGCGTCCGGTGTGAACACCCTTTTTTTGTCGCGCGACAGAATCCTGCGACAAGCGCGACGAGAATTATTTTGTCGCCTCCGGTGTGAACGTACCATAACTGTCCTCTTCCGGCTGAGATTTTGCGTTATCTGATCTTGTAATAACTGTGTCACAATTTATAGTTGTGTGGATTTTTGAAGTATTCCAAATGTGTGGTATCATCACTGTGTCTACGTTGGTGTGAAAAAATATCTAAAATACAAGAAAGTAAGGCAGAAAAAAAGAGAAAAGACCATATTCAACTGAGACCGCCAGCAGAATATTAATATTCATGATTACATTCAATGGTACAGTGCCCACGCTAATCTCTCCGTGTGAAAGATGTTGCTTGGATGTCAAAGTTGTTCCCACTAGACTTCACAGGGGCCTCAAAGTTGTGAATAACGGCAATAACAAACGTGTTAAATAAGAATATAATACGAGAGTGATTCCGCAATGGTCATGCATTCATTATAAACTCACACATCGACAACAAAAATAGAAAATGTATGCTTACGCTGCAGGTACACTTTTCTCTTGCTTACATGTGAATTAGTTTTGTCTGTATGTTGCTGTCTGTTGATCTTGATCTTATTATGTTTTATGCCTTAACAAATATGGTACGACAGCAGTTGAATTTGTTTTACTGTGTGCATTGCCTCTGCAAAATAAACAGTAATAATAATAACAATAGTAATAAAAACTGCACCATTGACTGCCCCTTTATCGGCTCTATTAACGTTAAAAGTCAGCAACCACAAATCCCTTATATATTTTTTTTGGCCTCGCCGATTCACAGGCGCACATGGTTTTAATACAAAATGTTTGCTTTCATTTGGGCAGGTGAAGGTCAGGAGGAAGCTGAAGAGCAGCGACAAGGAAGACGGCCCGACTTCGCTCACGATTCCCAGCATCACCTACAACTCCGTGTTCGACAGCGCGAGGGAGCTGAGTTCAGACGTGTACAGCACCGTGGGCACAGGTACCCAAAGACGGCACACAAAATGAATAACTTAAAAATAACCACGTCAACATCTTTTGTTTGAAATTAGAACGTACTTTAACAATGCAGAAAATTCCGTCTTGTAGACATTAAATATGAATATTTAATGGCACCTATATTAAATTATACTATATTATAGTGTTGCGTGACAGCGACACTAACGCTGATTGAAAAGCCATTAAAACACACTAACGTTAGCTACTAACTTAGCCAAGGGCTACAGCTAAGCATTTGAACCCGGCCAGTAACGTTAGCTACCAATTTAACCGAGGCCTACAGCTAAGCATTTGAACCCGGCCAGTAATATTAGCTACCGACTTAGACTAGACCTCAAGCTAAGCATTTATTTTCATTCAGTTTTTAAAAAAAAGGTATTCTATTTAACGGCAGACGTTAAAACCGGTTTAGACAGGTTTTCATTTAGATCTTGATGAGCTCCCACGAGACGCTGCAGAGGCGTGATGCTAACGGACTGCAGAACTAACAGAGATGATACAGCAGAAAGGAAGATGTTTGATTTGAGCTCATGTCGTGCCGGTTGGCGGCGGCCTCAGAAGGGGGAGAGGACAAAGTCCAGAGATTAAAGATGAATGAGCGCACTGCGGCAATAAGACGTGAGGTTTCATCGATGAGCGTGAACTCCGGAGCTGCCCTGCCAAACTTCCACGAGGAAAAAGCAAAAGAAAGAAGCAGATCAAATCATACGCCCCATGCGTCTGTCAATAGATTTAAAATTAGTGTAAATTAACGTTCATTTTGCGGAGCCGACTCCCCGCGGTAACTGAACATCCACTCAGAGATGTGGACTCGCAGTAGAGGAGTTCAAAGCGATCAATCGCCTGCTCGGTTCGGGAGTTCAAAGCCGAGCTCTGGCAACAAGCGGAACCGGGGAACACAAGGGCTGGACCACCGTGACTGAGTGGTTCATATTTTTTTATATATATATATATATATATATATATATTTGTGGACAGTGATGATGCCATCTTGAGATACGACCATATTCTTTTAGTTTATTTTTCTTTTTTTTCTATATTTGGAATGCAATTTGGTCAGTAGAGATGATGCAGCCTTATGTTCAATTCAATTCAATTCAATTCAGTTTATTTGTATAGCCCAGTTTCACAAATTACAAATTTGTCTCAGAGTGCTTTACAATCTGTACACATAGACATCCCTGACCCAAAACCTCACATCGGACCAGGAAAAACTCCCAAATAACCCTTCAGGGGGAAAAAAAGGGAAGAAACCTTCAGGAGAGCAACAGAGGAGGATCCCTCTCCAGGATGGACAGATGCAATAGATGTAATGTGTACAGAAGGACATATTTAGAGTTAAAATACATTCAAGGAATCTGACAGAGTTTATCAATAGTTCATATTTAGGCATATTCCACGATGGAGAGTTTGGAGACCTCCCAAGTGGAGGAGTGGGCGGAGTCCCAGCAGGGCAGTGGCACAGCTGGCGACAGGAACTCACGATCCAACCATCGAAGGTCCATCAGCAGATGGAATCTATGCCGTCTCATAGGGTCACATGACCCCATGAGACGTGAAGTCAGAAGGACTCCGGGGAGAAAGCAGAGTTAGTCATGTGTGATGGAGAGATGAAGATTCATCCATAGGAGAAAGAAAATAGGAGAGAGGTGCTCAGTGCATCCTAAACATCCCCAGCAGCTATAAGCCTATACCAGCATATCCAGGGGCTGGACCAGGGCAAACCTGATTCAGCCCTGACTATAAGCTCTGTCAAAGAGGAAAGGCTTCAGTCTACTCTTGAATGTGGTGACTGTGTCTGCCTCCCGGACTGAAGGTGGAAGCTGGTTCCATAAAAGAGGAGCTTGATAACTAAAGGCTCTGGCTCCCATTTTACATTTTAAGACTCTCGGAACTACAAGTAGCCCCGCATTTAGTGAGCGCAGCTCTCTGGTGGGGCGATACGGTACTACAAGCTCCTTAAGATATGATGGTGCATCACCAATTAAGGCTTTGTAAGTTAAGAGAAGATGTTGGTGTTGGCTGTGGTCGCATGTAAAACTATTACCCTCGGCGACCTTCTGACGGTCCTTCTGACGGTCCCTCTGACGGTCTCTCTGACGGTCTCTCTGATGGTCCTTCTGACGGTCTCTCTGACGGTCCTTCTCACGATCCTTCTGACGGTCTCTCCGACGATCTCTCTCACGGTCCTTCTTACGATCCTTCTGACAGTCTCTCTGACGGTCCTTTCGACAGTCTCTCTGAAGATCTCTCTGACGATCTCTTTCGATCCTTCTGACAGTCCTTTTCACGATCCTTCTGACAGTCTCTTACGGTCCTTCTGACTGTCCTTCTGACGATTCTTGTGACGGTCTCTCTGATGATCTTTCTGACAGTCTCTCTGACGGTCCTTCTGACGGTCTCTCTGAAGATCTCTCTAACGGTCTCTTTCGATCCTTCTGACGGTCCTTCTCACGATCCTTCTGACGGTCTCTTACGGTCCTTCTGATGGTCCTTCTCAAAGCTGCGGAATGAAAGTAACTGAGATGTTTTCATCAAACCTCTAAACCTTTCCCAGAGCAACAATAAATAATTAAAGAGAAGTAATTAAATACCAGCTTTGAATTGACCTTTTCTATCTTGATTCATTTAAACCTTCATCCCGTCCCTCAAGGTTTTTCTCGTTCTTTTGTGTTTTACATATATATGTAAAACCTAATCTTTCTGGAAAAGATTTAAACTAATTTAATGAATTACCTCAGCAATGGAGGTTATGTCTTCGTGAAACTCTGTGGCCAAGGGAGAACCCATTAAATGTGGTAGCCTCTGGTTGTTATAATTATTATTATATTCAGCCCTGCATCTACCTGGGCATTGGTACGCGGTAGCTTGAAGACATTGAGCAAATTAACACGGTACCAAGTAGTATTACAAATTCTCCCGTCAAATACCGTATTAAGACTTTTTGCAGTTCAGCCTGCCGAGGCGGGGAAAAGAAAAAGATATCAAATGAAGTATTGTATTGGTGTCGGTATCACTTTAAGGGGACTTGTTGAAACAATACTGCATAAAGAGCTTTAATGGACACAATTAGATACTACAGCCAGACTGTCATTGGCAAACGTCTAACTGGGTCTTTATTCTGTTGGCACTGACATATATAAAAAAAATGTAATCCTACACATACGCGGAAACCCCCGTAAAGCCGCTTAGATGCACGTACACGGCACAATTTAATTAGATCAGTCACGAAGACGCTCGCTCGGTCCGTTCGCGCTTCGCTTCCAATGAAAATCGGCGTCTTTAATTTTGAAGCCGAGAAGATTTCACAGGTCATCCTTGCTCCCCTGTCTTCTGCCGCTTTTTAACTCATGAATCAATTAACTTAATTGCCACGTTGCCATCTGGCGTGTGCGTACATTGACGTAAAAGATGTATTTTTAAATTCCGTTACATTTTTTCTTTGGTGTAGTCTATTAACAGGATTATCAGAGAGGATGTAACCAATCACAAACGCCGGTTGTGAATTTATTACTCCTTACATTCAGATGCCAATATATTAGGTACACCTCGCTACAGCAGCACTGCAACTCCATCGAGATTATATCGTTCAGTCTTGTTGGAAATGAAATGGAAAAATAGAGCAGTTAGTTCAACTCGATGCTCTTTTTGGGGGTGGATGCAGTTTGTGTGAAACTGTGATTCTGTGTGTCTCATTTAATTGAATACCACTGCCTATTTCCTTGCTTTTGTTTTTCTCTCGCCTCTCGATTGTGCATTCGGGATGCCACGCTTTGGGCGGATGTGGTGAGCGGCCGTCTGTGCACTTACTTGTTCATTATAACAGCCTTCCTTTTTTTAATTGTTTCCTTTTTCATCGTCTCAGTTACTCTAAAAGCACGATGATCTCCCCTGTGACTGATTGATGGAGAGTCGCATGTTGGGTCGGCACCGTGGTACCATTGTGTTTTATTCTTCTTCAGATTGCCAGCAGTCCTGGACGTCTTTGTCTTCCCTCCAGTTCAGCTCACCGCCTCCAGGTAACAAGAGTCTTTTGGGTTAGTGGCTTACAGGGTTCTTACGGTCATGGAAAACCTGGAAAAGTCATGCAACTTTAAATTGGTTATTTCCAGACCTGGAAAAGCCCTCGGAAAAAATGTAATCCCAAAATGAGTTATATTCATATGTTCATTTACGCAGTTTTATTCTAAGAAAAAACATTTATATAAATATGTATTCGATTAATCAAACTATTGTCTCATTCATTCTTGGAATTCAAGGTATATTAATTACTCGTGTATACACGGAGATTTCACAAAATGTTGGGGTCATGGAAATTTGGTTTTAAATCCTGAAAATTAATTGGTCAACATGCGTGTGAACCCTGTGTTCACGTGTGGGATCATGTGTCCATATCGTACATACTGGGTATGTTGAGTTCATCCACAGAGACGATGAAAGTTTTACTCCGGGAAACACTTTCACAGTTCCGTGAACCGGAAAAAACGAGGAGTGGCGTGAATTCAAAACAAATCCTTCATGGATCCACACGCTGCGGTGGGGCACCACCACAAAGTGGTTGAAGCGCTTCTCTGCACTCTGGTTGTCGAGCAACACATCAGGGTCTGCGCCAATTACCACGTTTTACTCTTTCGGACCTGGCTGTGTCTCTTTTTTTTCGAAAATAACGCAATAAAGTTTCCACAACTCTTATTTACAGCTCATTAAAAAAAAGCACGAAAGGAGTAAAGATTCCTGTCCGCCAAAAAATAAAAGCAATCACACCTCTCCTGTAGGAAGGATGTTAAAATGTACAATTCAACAAGGTCGGTGAATGTTATCGTCGACGTTGCAGACGCAAGGAATTGTGGGCCGTCGTTATGTCGCTTCCTTTAGTAGAAGTGTACCCAATGTCTAATTGATGAGATTTTAAAAAGGAAGCGTCGAAAAACCTTTCCTAAGGAGCATCCTAAGCCTCCTCAAAGAGGAAGAGAATATGAGTTATTTTTCAAACACATATATTTGATTTATTTTTATTTCTGCTGCACTCATTCATCCTTTGCCCTTTGGGGGAATAACAATCAAAACTGGTGTCAGCTGGCTTTGATTAGATGTTTCAATTTCTGTTCATTTTCATGAATGCGTGTTTGTTTTTATTGTGCATCGAGGGAACATCAATCAAGCCAGGTGTTTTTTCTATCTTCATCTCGACAATATCTTTCATCTGTTTCCTGCAAATGAACTCCTCCGTGCACACGGGAAAGAACAAAATGCGTTTGAAATTGCCACGTTATAGATGGGATGAAGGGGCAGCGCGGCGGCAAATAGACAATAAACCTTTCCTCTTAGCTTTTGAGGAAATAAAACAAAGCCACCTCATAAAACATTGAGGATAATTTATCGTCCCTTATCCTGGTGGTTGTAAGAGACACAGCATCGGTGCCGCAAGAGAGAGACTAATTCAACAGATGACATTGTGAATCATCTCAGTATACACGTATATGTATGTGTAATTTACCAACAATGTATTGAATTTACAGTCAAATTTAGTTACTGAGGCTATTGCATAGAGAGCTGCAGTAACGAGGGCTGAAAGCAGGAAATGAGTCAGCGTTTTCGTCTTCTGGAGTCGGTGGGTTTCTGTTGCATGCCTGAAAATAAAGTTAAGAGACTTTAATGTTTCTTTTCATGTTAAATAAAGTAGATGCCCCCCTGTGAACTATAAAGCTCTTCCACGTCGATTTTTCATCCAAAATCCAATCAAAATAAATAAAAAACGTCCGCCATAGATTTGGGGAACCAAATCGCAACGCTAACTTCTAGATTGGCGTAAAACTAAAAACGATGAGGCTTGAAACAAACTTGTGAGAAACCACGTTAAAGCTCGGAATTTCCCGAGTGGGTTATCTGCACAACGTTAAAATTAACCAAGCTAAGTTAACTGCAGATCTTATTTCAGGCCTCGACCCCCCACACACACACACACACACACACACACACACAAATGAAGCTCCACAGATTTTAATGTCTCTTTTCATGTTAAATGAAGTAGATGCCCCACGTGTGAACTATAAAGCTCTTCCACGTCGACTTTTCATCCAAAATCCGATAAATATAAATAAAAAACGTCCGCCATAGATTTGGGGAACCAAATCGCAACGCTAACTTCTGGATTGGCGTAAAACTAAAAACGATGAGGCTTGAAATAAACCTGTGAGAAACCACGTTAAATTTACCCAAAATATACCCAGCTAAGTTAACTGCAGATCTTATTTCAGGCCTCGACGACCCCCCCTCCCCCACCCACTCACCCACCCACACACACACACAAAAATGAAGCTCCACAGATTTTAATGTCTCTTTTGATGTTAAATGAAGTAGATGCCCCTCGTGTGAACTTTAAAGCTCTTCCATGTCAACTTTTAATCCAAAATCCAATGAAAAAAAACAAAACACCAAATAGCGACGCTAACGTCTGGATTGGCGTAAAACTAAACAAACTTGTGAGCAACCGCCTTTTCTAAAAGCACTTTAAAGCTTGAAATTCCTCGAGTGGGGTATGTGCTGTCCTACGAAAAGTTAAAATATACCAAGCTTGCGTTAAGCGGAGATCTAAAAAAAGTAAAGAAAAGAAAGTAAAAGAAATTGCCAGGTTTTCGGACTCGTTTCTCTATCGGTAAAGTAGAGCCATCAACAAACATTTAAGCCAGCTGTAATCATTTCATACATGACTAATACAAGACAGAACTAATTATAAATGTGTTGTTTTTGTAGATTGCTTCTATAAAAAAACACGACGGAGAACCTTTCCATGACTTTTCCAGGGCACATGAAGCCGGTGGCGGCAGATAATATTCTTAGAACGCAGGTGTTTTTTCAAAAGGTGCCAATTAAAATCTACCGTTGTTGAAAAAACGGCTTTCCGTACGGGCCCCTAGCCCCCCCCCTGAGCCCCCCCTCTTCCATCTATATTTACGCCCCTGGCCAAACCTAATCAGCAGCATCGCCAATGCTGCAGAGTGCATCGATGACCCTGTGTGTGTGTGTGTGTGTGTGTGTGTGTGTGTGTGTGTGTGTGTGTGTGTGTGTGTCTGTCTACGCACAGTGAAGAGAAGCCCGGGCCTCCTGGATGTGCACTCCCCCGGCCCATCCCAGAAGAACTGCAGCTTCGGGGACGAGCCGGAGCCGGAGCGCCACAACGATCTGGCTCCCGTCTCCTCCGTGTCACAGTGAGTACGATGAAACTTTTTTTAAAAACCCTCCTGTTACCTTCAAATGTATAACATCTTTTACCCTTGCGGGCAATTTGATTTTTTATTTTTTATTTTTTATTTGGCAATTAAAACCTACAGAAAATCATTAGAATTAATATTGTTTCCCAAGTTTAAGACCCCGTTTACACGATGGGAAAACGCATATATTTTCATGCGTTTTGGCCTTTCATTTACACAGAAACTGAGGTTTTATCACAGAAAACGATCATTTATAAAAACTCCGGCCAAAGTGGAGATTTCCGAAAACTCTGTTTTTGTGTTTGCGTGTGAACGAGGTCAAATCTGAGTTTTAGGTGGTCAAACGTCACAGTGTGCGACTAAAGATGCTTCACGTCACGTGAGCGTCCTATGGGACGTATGCGGACGGCGTATTTATGCGGGTTCATATAAACAGAAACTTTTTTTAAACGACCTTGAGTGTAAATATCCGCTATGTGTAAATGTGGCCCAAGTGTGAGGTACTTTATGTTTGTTTGTTGACGACCTAAATATCCCTTTAAATAAATAGAAAAGTTGATATTTCTTATATGTTTTACACAGTGGAAAACATCCTGGGGGTCAAATTGACTCCAAAAAACACTCATGGGTACAAGTTGTGTTCAGGAAATTGAAAACATATCATCGTGTGAATTTTGTGTTTTCCCAGTTGTCCCCAATAAATTAGGAAAAGTCATGAAATACGAAGCAAAAAAAATTACGTCAATCATTTTTTTAGAGACGTTAAACATCGAATGGGGTCAAATTGACCCCAAAGGTCACAGGAGGGTTGATGAGAATGCCGGTGATGGTTTTGTCGCTCCTCATGATTAACCCCGTCGTGTCTATATGCCGAACCCCAGAGTGCTCCGGTGTTTCTCGCCAAGAGTCTCTATTAGCAAGAAGAAGAAAAAAGCACTCTGCGCCGCGAAGGAAGCGAGTGTTAAGTGTTAAGTATCAGTAGGCGCGCCGCGAGTCACCCGGTAAGTGAAACAAATGGCGCAATGTTCTTTTTTTTTTACCCTCGGGGAGATTTCCTTTTTTCTTTTCTTTTTTTTTTCTCGACGGGGGGGGGGTGACCATGCGGAGCGGGGAATGTGTGCGGCGGGCGCCGGCGAGCGTCCCTCCGGCGCTCCGCTGACTCCGAAAGACGTAAAGCATCTGTCGGCGCCGAGCGGTGCCACGTCGAATCACGCGTGCTGAATTCAACCGTTACCAGACGCCGCCGCCGCCGCCGCACGGAGAACACTTTGGTTTATTAAAAAGGAGAACACGTTGAGCTTCTGAGGATCTGATTTTAGATCTTCAGTTGAATTGCAGATTTAATTCCAGAGCGTCCACGTTGGGGGAGAAAAGCTGAATGAAGGATGGAAGTTTACAGAGGTCATGTTTCTGCAGTAGCTCTACACACACACACACACACACACACACACACACACACAGAGTTGGTATATTGAAGACAGAGAGGTATGGGGGGTTATAACTTAACCATCACACATTTATAGCAAACAAAAACAGAATTCTACGTCTTTTCACGCGGGGGCAGACGTGGTCTTTAAAGGGAAACAACGACAACAACAACAACAAAAGAAGTGGGGTTGTAGCGGTTAGGTGGGGCAGGAAAAAGGTATTTTTTCAGAGAAAACTTTGTTTTTTTTAAAAGGGAAAAAATGTTGCACATCCGAGGATCTGATTTTTGATCTTCAGTTGAATTGCAGATTTAATTCCAGAGCGTCCACGTTGGGGGAGAAAAGCTGAATGAAGGATGGAAGTATGGAAGTTTAGAGAGGTCATGTTTCTGCAGTAGCTCTTCACACACACACACACACACACACACACAGTGTCGGTACATTGAAGACAGAGAGGTATGGGGGGTTATAACGTAACCATCACACATTTATGGCAAACAAAAACAGAAATATACGAAACGACGATAACAACAACAAAGATCTGGGGTTGTGGCGGTTAGTTGGGGGCGGGAAAAGGTTTTCAGCTTCCCAGAAAGGTTTATTATGTAGCAGCTGGAGACCGTCGCAGGTTCGGCGTGCTCGGGGGCAAAAACAATTACGACTGGTGGTGATTAAAAATAGAGAAGTTGGCTCACAGGAAGAGATCTTCTCGGATACGCTGTCGGTACCGAAGCAGAGGCAGAGGCACTTTTAACGCTAAGCTCTTTGTGCCACTCTAAGCTAATCATCTCTCAGTTTCAGGTTTTTTTATTGAATAAGCGTCAAAAGTACTTCTTTCAGGATTGTGACCTTGAAGGGAGAGTCACAGTGTTTTGAAGTGGGGTTGTACGAGGTACTTATCGTATTCGGTCTGGTGGCTTTGGAAATGTTCCACTGTCGGGTCACAGTGAATACGTTTTCTACATCCCCCTAAACTGCTCTGGATACTCTTTAGGTGAGACTTTCTTTTTTTGGGGCTTCTCAAACAGGGTTGGCTGCTGCTTCTGTCCAGAAAGTCCAGAAAGAATCGTAATCCAGCTCCTCACGGACAATTTTCCGGAAAAAAACATTTTTTTGGTAGTCAAAGACGAAGCAAATATGTGCTATCGTATTCAGATTTTCGCCATGAATTCCACATTAAATGTTTGTCAATTTAAAACGTGCCCTTCGACATCGTCGCCGCTTGTCGTAGCAACGTGAAGTTTTTGTATTGAACCGCTCAGTCAACAAAATGGCCGCGAACTTGCGTTAGCTAGCTATGTTACGCAGAAATGTGACGTTTTCTCACCCGATGTGTTTCATCCAGACACTCTTTTTTTTATCAGCCGGGAAGCTTAAGACGTTGTGTGTGCGAGTACTTCCTGGTACGGAAAACACACGGACATTGTAGCTTCGGAGACATGCGTCACTTACGCAAATGACGGGTGTGTTCTTGTGCTTTTAACGTTTTTTACGACAAAAAGCGATTTTCTCGAAATTAATCTTACGATATCTTATGAGTCAATCGTGGTATAAAAGAAAATATAGTTTTCTCTCACCGTTAAGAATGTATGAATGAGATCCAGCGGAGGAGGCGGGACTTCCACACTGCTTCCACACTTTTCGGGGCTAAGCTTCATTTCCTGGGGGGTAAAACACCGACTATGGATGAGTTCCTCATACAAACCTGGTTTGGAAAAATTGGACCATATGATTTATTTAAAATAAGTTTTCTACCATACTTTACTGGGACTTGTTCAATAAACTTTAACAATTTTTTTCGACTATACGACAACTTTTTTTGCTAACGTATTTTTTCTAACACCGTACTGGGACTTGTTTTAAATACTTTTTCGACATAATGCATCCTTGATTTCATGATGGTGTCGAATAATTCAACGTCCATTTTTATATTGGATGTAAATCCGTGCCTTGCTCTGTTTATCCTAAATAAACTAGACTTACAGCATACATGTGGAGGAGGAAGGGGACACTTCAGTATTGGAGAGAATCTCAGGAAGTCTAAAACAATCAGTTTACCCACTAAGGTTGTCTCACGTTGAGCTGCTTTTCTCTTTGCCGACTCCCTCGGCCGTAATCAGAAAATAAAATCTACCCGGTCTATTAAAATCTCGCCGTCTGTTTCTGGCTTCGAAGAATATAGCAGATAAGAGCTCACGGAGCACTTTGAATTTCTCTATTTACTTCTAATGTGACAAAATGTTATGAAGCATTCAACCACATTTGAATGTCAGAGCGTTGCGTAAAGCCGGTAATAAAAATAAAAGAATCCATTATGAGCCACACGCGGGCCTTGTTCATCTCCTGGACCTGACAAAGAGCTGCTCCCCGCCTCCCGTACGCATTTGCTGCTCTTCCTCGTGAAATCAGATGAATAATAGCTCCTGAATACTTCCTGCAACATGATAACAGGGGGTCTAAATGCACTGCAATTATTCTGTGCTTTTTATTAACGGTTTGCAGGAGACACAGACCCCCATACATGCACAGAAGCTCACCGTATTCACAAAGAAAGTCGTAAGGTAGAGCGAACAGTCACAATATACCTACAAATATGTAGGTGTGAAGGACATCTTTTCACGGCAGACTCTCCTCGATGTCAAAGATGTTCACGCTTTCTCCGATACTTCTGTAAAAAGCAGTCACTTTCGCAACACTCCCGGGCTTCGTTGCATCTTTTTCCGACCGACTCAAACGAAACTCTTGTGCACAGATTGACGGAGTCCCACCGAAAGGCCATCCGGGTGATCCAGAGAATGCGGTACTTTGTGGCCAAGAGGAATTTCCAGGTATGTAAGATGGCCACCGAGTATGGTTATTATTTTTGGAGAAGCTCAGCATATCACAGGTTGTCGAGCGATGATAGCAAACTTTGCTCTGGAGAAACGTAGAGCGGAGACACACAGGTGTGTTTGATGGAAACAGCTTAAATGAAATGCTTTGTCCCCGCTGCAGCAAGCTCGTAAACCATACGACGTGCGCGACGTGATCGAGCAGTACTCCCAGGGTCACCTCCACCTCATGGTGCGCATCAAGGAGCTGCAGAGGAGGTAAAACCGCCGTCGGTGAGAGCGATTATTCGGCTTTGTCGAACGCTCTATTCTGATTGGCCGCGTCCGACGGTCTGTGATTTATGTATAGAGTATAGATAAATGTGTAGTAGTCACACCTCAGAAGTTCGAGCGCAATCGGAGCTTCAACGATAAAAGTATTGTCGACTGAAAAATCTACCTTTGATGAAATACTTCAGCCAAATAAAATTGATAACAGCAAATTAGACTTTTGTTTCTCTATAATGCATTTAATAATAAAAATAATAATAATAATAATAATGCATTTAGTTTATATTGTGCTTTTCAAGGTACTCAAAGACACTTTACATTACACGTAATTAAAACATCCTAAAATCTACACAATAAATGTAAAAAAATATATGGCTTCCATCATGATCTCCAGAAGGTTTGGTATGAATCGGACGCTGCGTGGAGGAGAACTCGCCAATTATGTGTTTTTCACCAAATTCAAAATGGCCGAAAATCGAAGTGGGCGGAGCTAAAGGCTCTGAGAGGCTATTTTGTAGAGCAGGTCCAAGTGGACATGTGTGACATATTTCAAGTAAATCGGACATTCTGGGTGAGGGGCGTCGCCGGTCAAACTTTGAGGGGGCGCTAGAGAGCAGTTTTTTTCAAGCCGAATTTCGAGGTGCATGTCATCCGTCTATTTTCAACAAGCCTGACAAGCTTCTCAAATTTGGTGAGTTTTTTTTCGCGAGGAAGTACCTCCAATATGCGCCCAATGTTCAAAAATAAAAAGATGTAGAGAAGGCTCTGTCACCCCTTAATACATTGTATTAGGGGAACTTTATGAAAGAAAAAGGGTGGCACATAAATATGAGATACGAGTTAATTAAAATTCCTCCGTTTACTCTCGTCTTCTTGCTTCTTCACACAAGACATTTTCATCGTACGACCTCTGAGAATAATGCAATGCACGACGAGCATAAAGACGCCCTTGTGTGTACTTGCGTCCCATCAAAGCCCGACGATAAACAAAGCCGAACAGATCGACGCCGTCCTGATAACCGCACGCCGCGAGAGAATTGCTGTGTTTGATAAGCCGGTTTTCTTTCTCTCTTTATTGACGCTTTGATAAATATTCCTCTGATTCGAAACTCCCGTTGTTTTCCTCAGACTGGACCAGTCCATAGGGAAGATCACTCTGTTCCAGTCGGGCTCTGGTAATTGTTCACCCCGCTGCTCTCTCAAATCATATTACAGTAATTATACAAACCCCAGTGCTAATCCTCCCGTCTGCTTTATGAACTTCCCTCTGCAGACCGAGCCAAAGACAAAGGCACCAACTCCATCGGCTGCAGACTCAACCGGATGGAGGAAAAGGTGGGAATTTGTGCAATAGATCATTTATTTTTGTTTGTGAAATGGAATATTCAGTTGTTAACTTTAAAAAGAAGCCTTTTCCACCAAAAAGTGGCCAAACAAAAGTATTTTAATCACAATAAATGCCTCAACAAGTGCGGCTCACTTTTCCCGCCTTTTCCGACCGAGCGGGAAAATTACCAAACAAATATTCGGTTGAGAAATTAGTTAATTTGTAAATAATAAGGTGGTCAGGGCTTGTAATTTTGACAGTTGCATGTATTGTGTCATTTTGATTGTCATGAATATCTGTCATTAACGCTGTTGCAGCAGTACAATAATTTGGTTAACGCTTAAGACTTTAAATCTTGTCGTCTAACAAAAAAACAACATATTTGCACCATTGAAAAGAGTCTTGGAAGTACTTTTTAGGGTTTGTACGGTCATGGAAAACCTGGAAAAGCCCCTTTCCAGGCTTGGAAAAGTCAATTTTAAAATGGTTATTTACAGGCTTGGAAAAGTCATGGAAAAGTGTGCATTCACACTGTTTAAAATAATTTATATAATATGCTTTTAAAAGAATGACGCTATATTAAATATTAACCGTCATATTATTATTTATTTTTTTACATTTTTCGCTACTGCAAGTGAACGCACCGTAACTGAAAAGACATGAATGTTTTTTCTTTTAATCTAAACTATGGTCATTCATTTGTGTCATATAAGGTTATATACTGCATGCTTTTGAATTTTCATTGTTAGTTTGAATACAAAATGTTCTCACTTTTTTGAGATTTCACAAAATGCTTGTTCATGGAAATTCGGTTTTAAAGTTATGGAAGCGTCCTGTACACTCATTGGTCAGCATGTGTATGAACCCTGACTGAGTAAAAAAGATCCCAAGTAGTGAGTGAAAATCCGAGCTGGTGTACATGTTGCTTATATTTTTTAATATTTGATTGAATGGTCTTAGATAACGCACATGGACCACAGTCTGAACCGCATCGCCGAGTCCCTCACCTTCCTGGTGGGCCGGAGGGACGGAGCCGAGGCTGAAGGTGGAGGCCGGCCGAGGCCGCGGCCCGCCACCACCTTCACCTGTAACGTCCTCCCCAGCCAGGACAGCCTGCCGAGCTACGACCAGCTGTCCTCGTCACCTTTGTCCTTCACCTCCAACACCGCCAGCGCCGCCGCCACCGCCGCCACCGCCTTCACCACACATCCCGTCGGCGGCGCCGCCAGTCAGGACGATAGCGGCTAGAAAAAAAGAAGAAAAAAAACTGGAACCGAACATTTTAAAAAAGTGCATTTCTCTTTTTAATATAATTCATGACATGTATTCGGATCTTTCCCAGTTGTTACTCCATATCTGTCTGTCTGTCTGGTAAAAAAAATTCAAATGAATATCTAATGAGACCTTTTAACATATTTTTACGAAATATATTACCGTGTAACGAAATTCTGTCAGCAAAAATACAAAGTGTAACTTTTTACATTTGCAGTAGTTATAAATTAGCACTTAAAAACAAGTTTAGCTGCAGTAATGTAAAGCGTCCTCGAGCTCTAAATGCACTTATTGTACTAAATGACGACCGCAACTTTAAAGCTAAAGCAACCGACGCACAACGAGTGAAAGCTAACCACCTGGGAGACGGACACAGCTTGTCAACTTAATCAGATTTCCTCTTTGGTGTTTTCTGTGTATTGAAAATATACATTGTTCTGATATCTTGGCATTTCCATTTGTTAAACTACGTAACTACAGCTAACGGCATTCAGGCTAAACTAGCATCTACAACTAGCGTATTGGCTTCTATTTATGTCTTCAGTATATTCAATGGGCTGCTGATGGATACCGGGCTATTCTTTTTATTCTAATAAGTGAACAATATCCAAAGGCCAACGATTATTAGTCTGTTAATATTTTAGTATTTTGGGGGAGATACACACAACTAAAAAGCTAAAGCAGAATAAAAAATAAAAAATAACAGTTGCTAGCTAGTGAGACGGAAACAGCTGGACAAATGTACTTTATTTGATTCATTCACGAATTGTTTTCTGTAAATGAAATATTTATATATGTATATATAAATAAATATATACATATTTTGTATATATAGCTATATATACATACATATTTTGTATGTATAGCTATATATATATATATATATACAGTATATATATTTCAGCTTGGCACATTACTTTGTTTTACTTTAATAACTAAATAACGCGGACGCTGAATCCATTCAACTTCCCAGCAAGCTAACGGGACTAGCGTAGCGTAGTCCCATCTTTCGACTCTCGTGGAGTTCTTGTAATAATAATACTACTAATAATCATACTTTCATTTTATATGGAGCCTTTCTACATAGATGCTTTAAAGACGCTTGTGCCTGGCGAAATAGATGCACTCGATTTCTGAAACACATTTTAAGGGACCACTAGGCTTTATTGGCAGGGATGGAATATAATATTGATAAGTCGGCTTTTATTTTGCCTATGCTCACCTGAAATAGACGTACACACCTTTAGAGCTGTGGATGATTGCGTACAGAGCAGAGCATCGTGTTTATAATCCTGAACTAAAAGAAAAAACAACCAGAAACTAACGCTAAGCTAACTGCTGCTAACTCATTCACTTTCCACTGGACACACATGCTGACTCTGCTGTTCTCAGCTTAAATATGCATCATTTTAAGGCATTATAGCTTTAAACAAAAATATTTTGCTTATTTTAAACCTCATTGCCTGTTACAACTGCATGTTCGCTCGCTGAATGTTACTTCATTTACATGAAACGTCTTCTCGGATCCATATGTGAATTATTATTAACATTGTTTAGTATATTGCATTGGCCTTAGTTTAGTCTGTGAGAGTTTTATAAATATTACTTGAAATCTATTCATTTTAAAAACAACGACGTTGCCACAGCCTCGTCATCCTGAACTGTGATTAAAAATTATGTATTTTTCATGAAAAGATGCAAATTGTATTAATTAATATTTAAGGAAAGAGGCCTTACTTTTCAATACTTCACTGGAAAGCCTTCAATTAAATCAAATGCCGTTTTCACTGTGTTGGCTTGTTTGTTTGTCTAGACATATTCATCCGGTGCAATAAAATATTGTGGTAATTATCGCCCGGCGTCTTACGTGTTGTGTCTGCTGCCTCGAAGGGAATCTGCGACGAAAACAAACGAGCTAAATATTTCAGTTTATCGCAAGTTTCCTTTTTCTTTTGCCGAAGGTGGTGTTGAAAAAAAGCAAAAGAGTTAAGTTTTTAACATTTGAAATTGCTTTTCTCCTCAGTCATCAATCAAAATTCATTTAATTAATTTACTCTTTTATGTTCTGTTTCTCTGACATGATGTTTTTATTCTGTCCATTTTAATAAAAAGTGCACTCTTATTTTATTTGTTTTGACTTTGTGAGTATTCTCTTTGCATGTATTGTTAGTACTTGACAATGTATAAATCACTATTAATTGTTTGTCCACCCATTGGAAACCGTACATATTATACAATCATTGTATACAGAAATGTTTTTAGGTTTATTCTGTGACTTTCTGCTTCTCGGGACTACAGATGTTAAAATGGCACAGGGTTCGTACGGTCATGGAAAACCTGGAAAGGTCATGGAATTTTAAAATGGTCATTTCCAGGCTTGGAAAAGTCATGGGAAAAAATCAAATCATGGAAAAGTCATGGAAATGTTATATTCACATGTTCGTTAACGCCGAGTTTGAGATAATTTATATGTTTTTTTAAAGAAAGACGCTCAAAAACGCACAACATCTTCTAAATTGTTCATGTTTATACCGAGATTTCAGTTTGGTTGTGGAAATTTGATTTAACGTCCTTGAAAAGTCCTGGAAAAGTCCTGGAAAAGTCTTGGAAATCCATTGATCAAAATGTATAAGAACCCTGATGGCCTCTTGGCTAATTGGCACATTTACAGAAATTGTTTTTATTAATGTGCACTGTTGTGCCGTATCAAAAGAACGGAGGCTTCACTTTAAAAGTTACGGTTCACGTAATAACCGCGTATCACCCAGCAGAATGTCTGAATGGCTTTGTCTTTCCTCACTGACTTTGGGAAGTGGACAAAAGCACGGCTAACACCAATGCTCTTCACACGGGTGACCTTCGGGCGGCAGATGGTGACCCCGTCCGCGCTGCCCGTCCGTGGGGTGTCCCGGCATTCCTTTACGCGAGTGGCCGTGCAGAGAAAGGACCCAAAGTGACCATCTGCCTCCGGCGGCCGCCACAAAGGGGGCCGGCCGCCCTCCCAAAGTGTGCTGAGGGTGGTTGTTTGGGCTTTGTGCTGGTGGGGGGAGGGCCGGGTCTCCAAAACAGGAGGACGACAGTCATGGACACAAACACAGAGGATCAATACACCCCCTAACAAAAGGAAAAAGTGTCTTATTTGGGAATAGCTGCTAACGGCGGTTAATTTCGTTTAAAGTCATGGAAAAGTCCTGGAAATCTATCGGTCAAAATGTGTAAGACCCCTGATGGCCTCTTGGCTAACTGGCACATTTACAGTAATTGTTTTTATTAATGTGCACTGTTGTCCCGTATCAAAGAAACGGAGGCTTCACTTCAAAAGATACGGTTCACGTAATTTGCTGGATCGTCAGCGTGACTAGAAAATACAACTCTACGCATTTAGATCCGATTCCTACGGAGTTTTTGGTGTCATTTCTATAGACCTTGAGATTTCCAATTCTACTCTCCCGAGGTGGCTTATTTATGAAATTACGGAGACGTATTTCCGACCAACATCTGCCTCTCTTGCCTTTTTGTCGTTGAGCTTGTAATGTGAATCTAACTTGATCAGAAGAAGCAGAAATCATGCAGATTAATATCATTTGCATTTCCTTATTTACAGCATCTGGGTAATATTTTAGCGCGTGAACATACGTTGTTTAATACATTCAGCACCACTTCTGTGTTAATTGACAGAACCAATGCGCTCCTGGAAACCTAATGCACTGATGATGCACTGAGCAGCTTGTAGTTTACATGTAATTAAGGCGATGGGTGGAGGAATTGGGATCCCAACGGGATCATTCTGGACCCGGGGGATGGTTTGATTATTGATTTCTTGACAGCGACAGACACAAATCCGTCGGAGAGTCGGACCGTCTGCTCCCGATGCGGAGAGAACATTAAGGCGTTTAGAAAAATAGAAAATGTAAATGTGATGTTTCTGATCTTTGGGTTTCAGACTCATTTTCACCGTGGGCCACATGAGCATCACGGCTGCCTCTTAAAGGGCCAGTACCAACTGTAATAACATTGTGTAAACTACTGCTGAACATATGGTTAAATAACTCTCTTTGCATTTGATTAATGTTTATTTGAGTGTAGAAATAGTCTACATAAGAAAAATGTCCCGAATATTATAACGTACAGCCATTTAATTTGAAACCTTCAAAATAAAAGCACAGGATATTTTTTTGCGACATTGAGAAAAGGCGATTGCGCGTCTTTCAGGTCGTCAGGGGCCGCATAAAAAGTCACGCGATGGGCCGTATTTTGGCCCGCTGGGGGGGGGGGTTGTGTTTGACACCTGTGTATTAAAGTACACACACGAGCCAGAAGGGAGAGTAAATAATCATCAGCGGGGATCGTTTTGGACACATGTCGACGATAATTGCCACTTTGACTCTGAAAAGGGGAGTGAAAAGAGGAAAAGTTATGGAAAAGACCTGCGTGGGGGGGGGGGGCTGATTTGCAGGTGAAATAGACGGCACACTCTGCTTTGTGGCCATTGTTCTGCTCCGCGGCCAGATGGCCTCTTGGAATTCTAAAGAGACGAGAAGAAGAAGAAGAAGAAAAAAAGCCCAGTGGGAGTGAAGACGCCTCTGTGGGATTTGGCCTCTGTAATGGGATAATTTGGCAGTTACAGCTCATATTAACGGATATAATTTCAAGCTTGACGGCACAGTCCTCACGCCCGCGATTATGAAACAAGTCATAATACAAGCCGGGGCGGGAAATGCAATTACTCTAAAAAAAAAATAATCTTTTTTGTATCCCGCTCCTTCGATTGCCAAACTTTGCAACTTGAATTGATTTTTCTTTTCTTTCTTTTCCGCGACTTCAGAGGCGCACTTATTATTACTTTACTTTTGTGCGGTTGCCACAAAGTCAGCACAAAACCAAATATGTGCCCGTCTCATAAGGCGGCAGTCATATTGAAAACGTAATAACTTTTAAATGATCTTTATCAAGTCACAATTGCACACCTCTGGGGTCAGCGTTATGCTGGTGAGTTAACGCGGCAGCTTTATTAAATAAGCGTTAGTCACGTTCTTTTTAATAACCGATAATGCGCTTATTTTAGGGGGGAGGGGGGGAAGAAGCAGGATCGATATAATATCGCATATGTCAAGATAAAGTTGACTCGACTTTATCTTGACACATGCGATATTATATTAATATCTTCGCGAGAAAGTGTCTTTCCCTCTGTGTGTGTGTGTGCGGTTATCGTAGCTTCTCAGAGCCGCCATGTTGAGAGCCATGTGGAGACAATAGAAAAGTTCCCGATCTCGATCTCTGGCCGTCAAGTTGTTTTGTTCGTTGCTTCAGGGAAACCGTCTCGGTCTTAAAGAGGAGACCTGTTGCTTTGTTGCTTGTGCATAAACATCAACTACTTTATTTAGTTTATTACGGCTCAGCGTGATTGCATCCTTAACTGTCGGTGTGCGCTGCTGGGAGCAGTTCACATGGAAAGCTCAGAGGAAATAGGAATTGTGAGGCAATGTTTGGAGACTCTTACTTTTCTTTTGAACCGTCGCTATTTTGTCTCTAAGATAGGAAAAAGAATGAGGATACTTTTAACTTTCGACGCGACTGAGAGGATAACATCGATGATTCATGTGTTTCAAAATGAAATAACATTTTTTATTTTGATTAATGAATAAATTACGAATGTGAAACATTACAATGTGTCGAATCTCAAAGAGTAAAAATTCCCAGAGGAGTCGTCAGCAGGTAGAATAATCACTCGGAAGAAGAATCGATGAAAACTTTTATTAAAATATCAACATGTGTAGCCATTTACAATCTCAATGCATTTAGGCATAAACACAATAAAAAATATTTGGAAAAATTAGCAGAGAAAAAAAATGCATAGACATTAAATTAAAGTCCTTAAATAGAATAAATAATAGAGCAAAAAATCGTATAATTTAACCCCGGTTGATAAAATACTAAAACTGGCAATGATTAAATAAAATTAAAATAAAAAGAACATTAAATAGAATCCTTTGGTGCAGTGAATCGGCTTTGGGTCCAGTCCATAAAACATAACACGTCCGGGGTTCACCGGAGTGTTTTGCACGCAGCTGCTTCATTGGAACTTGTGAGGAAAGGAGTCAGGATGCTCCTGCTTTCTGCCGTCCTCCTCCGCTTTGCGAAGAAATCTGCCAAAAACACAACAAATATATATTTAAATCACTTAATATATTAAACGGAGCGTTCTGGGCTCAGTTATTACACGTTAACTAACGGAGTCAGGAGCGCAGACGCTTCGCTCTTTATTTGTTGCCCCAAGTCCCATTAACTTTCCTCTCTACGGCAACCACGAAGGGACAAATCATCTCCAAACCCAAACACATGACACCTGACTATATTTTTATAATATTCACATACTTCTTGTAGTTGTTATTGAATCCGCGTGGGGTTTCTGCATATATATATAACGGAAATACTTATATACTTTTATATATATATATATATATATATATATATATATATATATATATATATATATATATATATATATATATAAGTATTTCTTTGTTTCCTCACCTGTGATTCGTGCGTTTCTTCCGGGCTTGGCTGCCGGTCTCGAGAGCGTCCTCTTCCTGCGCGCGGCCGTCGTCGCTTCCGCGGGGCACGAGCGGCGCGTGTTGGACACGCTCGAGCGGTTCTCCTGGTCTTTGCCCGCGCCGTCCTCGCGGTCGCTCACCCCGCCGCGCGCCGCCGACGCCGCCGACGCCGCCGAGCAGCATGCGCCGTCCGTCGGCCGCGCGCATTCCCGGTAGACGGGCGCGGCGGCGGCGGCCGGGACCTCGTCCCACTGGAAGCGGCCGCTCAGCGGCGTCTCCGTGTGGAAGTTGAAGTTCCAGCGGCGGCTGTCCTGCTCCGCCAGCTCCCGCAGCTTGAGCGCCAAGTCCCGGCGCAGCTGCTCGTGGTCCACGGGGCCGAACAGGCTCCTGCAGACCGGCTGTCTGCGGCCGGCGGCGTCCATCCTCTCGGTCTCGGCTGGGGTTCTGGTTTTGGTGGAGGAGTAAAACAAAAAAACACTCTATTTTTTGTGACACTCTTTTGAGTGTCTGCGCTTCCCCCGTCGGTTCTGTGCTCGGCTCTGGACGTCGAGTCTCTGCGGGGCTCATTTAAAGGCTGCCGGGCGCACGGGGTCCTGTTTGTACACAAAGAGCCGAGGCAGCTGATTGGCTGCAGCTCCGTGAGTCCACTGATCAATGCAGGGGGGCGGGGCCCTCCATTGTGTGGCGAAGACCACTCGAGACCATCGATGAAGGCCCATCGATACTCTGTTTAATGAAGTGTTTCCGTCTTTTCCTATGTGGCTCCATTTGTTGTGGCACAACAATCCAAAATAAAGAAAAGAAACTCAAAAGTTGTAGTCACAACACTGTTTATGTCCATCATGTGTTTATTTGTTTGTTGTTCTAGACAATGAGCAGCGGTCTGGGTCTCTGGGGAACAGGATTAGTGGCCGCCACTCCCAGGGGCCACAGACACATAATTGCTCTTAAATGGTTCTTTAAAGGCGTTGTGGTTCTTTGAAGAACCATCACAGACTGAAGAACCTGTTTTTCCTTTGAGGCACTATTTGAAGAACTCTTTAAGCAAATGTTTTTTTTAAACAACCCTGGTTTGAAAGGTTCTTTGTGGAACCAGAAATGGTACCTTAAAGAACCATTTTTAAGGTTCTTGAGACATATTTATAGGTTCTTTAAAGAATTCTTTAAGGAAATGGTTCTTTGAAGAACCCTGGTTAGAAAGGTCCTTTTTGGAACCAGAAATGGAGCCTTAAAGAATCATCTTTGAAGGTTCTTTCAGACACCTTTATAGGTTCTTTGAAAAACTGTTTGAGGAAATGGTTCTTTAAAGAACCCTGATTTTAAAAAGCTTATTTGTGGAACCAGAAACGGTGCCTTAAAGAACCATTTTTGAAGGTTCTTTAAAACATCTTTTTAGGTTCTTTGAGGAACTCTTTAAAGAAATGGTTCTTTAAATAACACTGATTTAAAACCTTCTTTGTGGAACCAGAAATGGTGCCTTAAAGATCCATGTTTAGAAGGTTCTTTAAGACATCTTTATAGGTTCTTTGAGGAACTCTTTAAGGACAAGGTTCTTTGAAGAACCCTGGTTTGAAAGGTTCTTTGTGGAGCCAGAAACGGTTCTTCTCTGGCATCCCTCTGAAGAACCATTTTCGGTTCCAGATGGCACCTCCATTTCTCTGTGTTGGTTCTGTTTCCCAAAAAGAGGGAGAGAGTCGAGTCTAAAACCAGTGAGTCAGATGAGTTTTAAGCTGCATGTAGGTCAAGATTATACGGAAGTGAAGTACTTCCTTTCATTACTTTTGTTTTACCACATTGAAAGAAGAGCCCCCCCCCACACACACACACACACACACACACACACACACACAGAGTAGAGTGCTCTCAATTCATGCGATCGTTCAGAAGCACAATCAATCAACTACTATATGTTAATTACATCATAATTATTTCCTGATTAAAGACGTTTGGTGGTCGTCTCTCTGAGGAAGGCCCTGGAGGCAGAGTCAAGAGCGTGAGCGTGGCGCTACTTCAGAAAGTTCATTAATCAGACACAACGTTACATATTTGTCTCCATTGAACTGCAAGTCGATATTGATCGTCTGTCCAATGGAGGGGATGCGGATCAATGGCCGGAGCTCATCACACGCTGTGGATCTATATCCGTTTGGGCTGTCGTGGACTCGTGAATATGTGAAATGAATAAAGGCACTAGAGCAGGGGGGGGGGTCTTTATTTTTCAAAGGGCGCCACATGAGGAACAGCACATATTCATTTATGTATAACATTAATTGTATTTAATTGTAAAGAAAGCAGTAAATTGCATTGTTTTGACGAGCTGTGACTGGTTACAGGAAATGTTTTGATTATTAAGCAATGAAAAAAAGTGAGATTGCCTGATAAGAAATGTAATTTATTAAATCACATTTTCAAAAAAACATAATAATAGACGTGAACGGAACGCAGATACACCACCGTTCAAAAGTTTGGGGTCACCCAGACAATTTGGTGTTTTCCATGAAAACATAATTGCAAAATTATTATAAAATATAGTCACTGACGAAGTTAGAAATAATGATTTTTATTGTAAATATTATTGTTGTTCTTTAAACTCGTGGCTCAAAGGAAGGCCAGTTTTACAGCTTCTCTCAGCACCATAACTTTTTTCAGCTGCGCTCACATAAAAAGGGTTTTCAAGGGTTTTCTACCCCTCCGCTCGTCTTCTAAGGCGATAACACAACGTACCATTAGAAAACTGGAGATGGGCCTCTACACACCTCTGGAGAGACTTCATTAACACCAGGGATTAGTCATCTACACATTAACTATGTAGAGTATTTATGATTAATTTAATGTTATCTTCATTGAAAAAAACAGTGCTTTACATTTGAAAATACATTTATTTTCTTTTTTATATGTATTTATTTAGATTTGACAAATTAACAATACAGGACAAGACAGGATACATTACAAAGGAAAGGGTGAAATGAAAGGGTAAGGAACAACACAAAACAAACAAAAAATAGCTCACAAATAATGAGAAAAAACAGTCTGACAAAGGTACATTTTTAAGGTTACATCATTAAATAAAGTCAGCATCGGTACCACTGTTTTAAATCTGGCAGGGCAAAGTCCAGCCCGGAGGCGTCCACCACGTCTAAGACTGGTTTCCACATTTTTTAAGGACATTTCTATGTAACCCCAAACTTTTTAACTATTTTTGTCGTATATTTAAGGTGAAGTTGAGGGCCTTTCATCCTCCAGGTCTGCACTACAGTTAAAGCCTGCGGTCCTGATGAGAGACATTTGCGACATGCAAAAGCGACGGGATCTGGGATGGGCTTCCGGGAAAAAAAGAGGGAGGAGGGAGCCCCCACCTTTGCACAGGTAGAGTTCACCTGCGTAGTTCAAAGCCTCGGCCAATCACAGGTGTGTTGTCGGGCAGGAGGACGAGAGGAACGCTCATTCCAGCCATGCAGGAGAGACAAGGCACACCTCTGGTGAGTGCGGACAGATGACTTTTTATTTTCTGTTAATCACGCATCAAAAAAAACCTCTTCGTGGTCCAGGTGTGTTATTTGTGCAGCGTTATCTGTTAATGACCCACGCGGCTCACGCCCGGCCCGCGTTGAGCATCGAGAGGCGATGAAGCATTGTGGGAAAAAAGTAATTCTGCGATGTGTGGGTTGTGTAATGGAGAATAGTTCACACTTTCATATGTGGAGGATTTAATTACAGAGTTTGAGTTTGAAGATGAAAGCAGAAAGTTGAGTGGGTGCATAACGACCTGCAGAGAGATGTACACCTATAGTATTACAAATGGGTTTTTTCTTCATATATTCCTCCTATGAGCGATATCTTATCCCTTTTCTTGGCTCGTTAAAGCTGTTTCTTTTTCCCCGTGATAATACTGCTTCAAAGTGTTGACGCTCCAAAACAAATATTACTTTTCCTCTCCAGGAACACGTTAAATTAAGTAGAGTGTTTTTTTTTTCCGACACGGGTCCGGAGGGGGGGTCGCCGGGTCGACCGCTACTGTGTGTGTGTTTCCTTGATATTAGTGCATACAGCCAAGTCTCTTCAGATTAAACATTTTCACTAGAAAAGGTTTCGTGGTTGTTTTTCCGCAATCTTTGTCTCACGAATAAATATTAAAATATTTAGACCATTAAAGTGGAAAGGAAACAAAGACGTCGCGTTGAACAAACACTCGGCAGGTGAACGGAGGTTCACTCTTTGATAGGTAGACATCACACAAGGACGCCAGTCTTCTCTCTAGTAATGACTTTCCTTCACGAAAACACATTTTCAATGACATCGCGGGACCGGAAACTGAGGTCCTTACTTGTTTGTAGTGGTGCAGTGGTCCTCTGTAGGTGGTGTAGGACAGAACGTGTGTGTGTGTGTGTATGTGTGTGTGGGGGTCCGTACCTTTGCATGCAAATGGTCCTGTTTGCATACCCGATAGTCTTTTCCCTCCCAGATCCAGACCTGTAGTCAAATAAAGGCCTCCACAGCAAGCTGCTCACTTACATTAGAGCAGATGGCTCAACACAAATTGACTCTCGGTGTGTGTGTGTGTGTGTGTGTGTGTGTGTGTGTGTGTGTGTGTGTGTGTGTGTGTTAAACGTCGCACCGCAATTATATTAAGACGCTTGTTCGTACCCCGAGAAGCTCTCCGTCAAATAGATGTGCGCTTGTGCTGCATATATTATTTGTTCCTTCTTCTTCATTTTTTTTTGTTCTAATCATTTTTCACAAACAGCCCACGCAAATAAGGCCGGCTGATAAAAGTGTTCACTCAGGCGAAGAGATTATCTCCCAATGATGAAGGAAGATCTTAACTCGGTGTCATTTATTGCTCAAGTAAAAACTTTAAGATTCTGTACCTTGGAAATATACCTCCAAGTTGGCTGAAAGGAGACAGACACTTGATAAATGCAACACTGGTGGCCAGTTAAAAGATTATTACCAAAAAATGGTTATTACCAGAGTGTCCTACAATAAATGATTTAATTAATTGTAACAGAAATCTACAGAATGGAGCAGATGACAGCTCAACGGAAGCATTTATCTGTGACATTTCTATGTCACAGATAAATGGCCTGACTGTGTTTCTTTACTCTATGGGAAATGATTTCTCCCTTTATTTATAGCTTTGTTACTATGGTATTGTTTTTCTTTCTTTATACATGATATGATATGATATTCTTTTATTCGTCTCACAGTGGGGACATTTCAAAAACCACAGCAACGGTGCACATCAGAGCATTAATGAAATAAATATAAAACACAAAACTAAATACTAAAAACTAAATACTAATACTAAATATACAGGGGGAAAACAAAGTAAAGTGCAGAGTTTGCCAGGATCTCCAGCGATCTAGTGCTGTTTGTTGTGCAAATTATTATCTGTTTATGTGTTTTACTTTTCTTTACACATAGAATCTGAAAAAATGTAATATGTGTATGTGAGATTCTGAACACTAATAAAATAGTAGAAACAGACTGCGGCGGTTTTCCTTGTAAATCAATAAAGTACATATGAACCGTAAGTTATGTGCCGGCCGTGATGTCAAAAGATCCGATCCCAAACGTGCTCATTGAACCCTCTTTGGGCTCAGAGGATCTGGGTCCAGAGCCCAGCGGCGTCGCGGGCCGCTTTTATCGCTTTCAATTCCTAGTCGGAGCATCGTGCAGGAAGCACTTTGCATGTGAAGCGAGGATGAAAATTCAGTCGACTTTGCATCGACCACAAGTAAACCGGCCCTTTTCTCTCTCTCTTCCTCTGGTGAGCGAGTCCTAATGGATTTAGAGGTAATTCAAAGGCCTTTTTTCTTGCGTCTGTGTGTTTGTGTTTGCAGGGCCCGCTGCGGCCGCAGACGCGATGCCTGCGATGCGGCGACGAGCTGCAGTGGTCCGAGGAGCTCAGGTGCGTGTTGCGTTTAAAGTCGGAGACGAGAAGCCCACGGACGCAGCAGAGCGTTCAGAAGCTCTTATCTGTAAATGGATTACGGTGCAGTTGAGTGTTCCAGATAAAAGAAATCACCATCAGATTTGCCAGGCCGTGAATGGAAGAGCTGCGACATACGGGAAGCACACACACACGTACCTGTCTGCCTTTTGACGGCCCATTCATGCATAAAGAAAGACATAATGTACTTATTGATATATAAGTACATCATATGTTCTCACACAGAAAGGGCTGATTACTTCTTCTTTTACATCATTAATTAAGTTATTTACTGTTAGCATTCGCTGTATATGTTAACTGTGGATTTCATTGTTTATCCTTGTGTTGGTTTCTTATTATTTTGTCAATTTTTTACATGAATCCATCCAGCTAATACGAAAAGTAATAGAAAAATCTTACGGACAAATTTAGCTACGACTTGTCGCAGGCGATTAAAATAAGAATCAGCGCTTTTGCCGATGTATGCGTATCCATACAAGGAATGTGACCGTCGCTTCCGACGTTCAAACACAGGAATAGACCATAAACAACAACAACAAAAAACAACGACAATGAAGTGGAGGGGTTAAATAAGCAATTCAGAGCATTTATGTTGACTCCACATGGCTCTCAACATGGCGTCGATGCAGCTAACGGCGCTAACATACACCTAAACATCTGGCATCCCTCCACTGTATTGCTGCTGCTTATAGCGAGTGGAGAAGCTTTACATTGAGCACAGAGCTAACGATAATATACACCTTTCACACCTCTGAGATAATGATGTAGTTACAGTGCTAATATAAACGTTGTGTTCCTCACCAGCGTGCCGCTGGGCTGCTCCTGCTGCTCCACGGTGGACGAGACGCTGCAGAACACCGCCAGAGGCCTCGCCGGCAGAATGAAGAAGGGGAAGAACAACTGGGCCTCCGGGAGGGTGGGCGACATCGACTTCGTCGGGTTCACGAAGACCAGAGGAAAGGTGAAACCCCCGCGGTGGGAAGAAAACCCCGGGGAAAGGTCCCCCGACGAGTGTTTTCTTCTGGATCGGTGACCCCGACCCGCCTTCTTTCGTTTCCAGTTCGTGAGGGTGAACAGCGACACCGACCCGGTGCTGATCTACCAGATGTTGACGGAGGAGTGGGGCCTCTCCCCGCCGCACCTGGTGGTGGCGCTGGTGGGCGGGGATGAGCCGACCCAGATGAAGCCCTGGCTCAGGGACACTCTGAGGAAGGGACTGGTGAAGGCTGCGCAGAGCACAGGTGACAAGAGCAAACTCCTTTCCTTCAGATGTGGGAAGTCCTTTTTCATTTTCATGTGCTTTTTAATTGCATGACCCTAATCTGCATAATCAGCTCTTTATAAAACACACTCGACTCTGCCTTTCGACGCGTGGTCGAGACTCGCTTCTACTTCCCATAGGCGCCGCTACCGAGTGCACCAAGAAAAAGATCAAAACGCACACACACACAAGTCCAACTGCTTCTGCGTTCCCTAGGGGCGTGGATTCTGACTAACGGCCTCCGCTTCGGCATCACCAAGCACCTGGGCCAGGCGGTGAGGGATCACTCGTTGGCCAGCACCTCCTCCAAAGTCCGCGTGGTGGCCATTGGCATCGCGCCCTGGAACATGATCCACGACCGAGAGGCGCTCACCAGCAACTACCCCAAGGTCTCTGCCCCTTCGCAGACCATATGCTTCTATATGTAGAGAAAGCTACGAGGGAAAAAAAGATATAAAAAAGATATTTCTTAAATCATGACACGTCTTTGCGCGTGCGGTCCTCTCGTCTTCAGGCGGACGAGCCGGCGGTGTACACGCCGCAGGATTTGCCCCACGGCTCGGTCTACTCCCTGGACAGCCACCACTCCCACTTCGTGCTGGTGGACGAGGATCCTAAAAGACCGGGAGCCACCAGCGAGATGAGGGTGAAGCTGCTCAAACACGTCTCTCTCCAGCGCACCGGTTATGGAGGTAAAATACCCTTTTTTTTGTGGGGGGGGGATGGGAATCCTGAACGGCGGCGGAAGAATTCTTAAATGTTTCCTGTAGACGTTCCTGCATCTTTTATGAATAAACAATACAAGTTGTACAAATTCACATCAATATTAAAAGTAGGAGTAGTCGTTTTATTTGAATTATGGATGCATTAAGTATTGTTTCTCTACAGACGTTGATGAATAACGCCCGCTTCATATTTTATGACCTCTTTTCATTCGGCTCGGCGTAAACTCCGATGCCTCAAAAGTCCGTTGCCTCAAAACTCCGATGCCTCAAAACTCAGATGCCTAAAAACTGTAAAGCTCCGTAAATCTGCTCCCCGTTGGAATATGTCCGCCAATAAAATTCTGTGTGTTGGGTTCGGACTCTTTACAGCTCAAGGGGAGTAAATACAATAGATGGAAAAATAAAAGAACGTTTAGACTCCCCTCACTCCCCAGCACTCTTTGTCTTCCAACTGCAAATTTGCTCAGATAACCGGTGTTGCTTTGCCAGATTTAGGCAGTGTAGCGGTAAAATGTGAAAGTGGAGCTAAGGCGATCAGGAGTTTTAGAGTGACTTTAGTATAGCAGAGAAATAATGGGTAGACCAGCCTGCTGTCGTAAAACTAATGGCTTTCCACACTCGGGGGGTTCGGGGAAGCAGGTACAAGGTCTCGGGGTCGTGATCAGGATGAGGAGCTCACCCTTAAGGACGAAGGAGAGGGGACTTCTTCTTTGAAGTTGTCGTATAAATCCGAATCAGCACTTTTGTGTGTCGGACTGGTGGCTCAGAGGCGTAAACCTCACGTTGTATAAAGAAGGCTGTGACTGCGGCTTCGTTAAATCTCGTGTCACGGAATTCCCGGAGAAGCTCCGTCGCAACTTTCCTCCGGCCATTTTGTTTTCGAGACTTCCTTGCTCCTTTCCAGATTGACAGAGAACATCTTCCACTAGGGCAGTGTAGTCCGAGATGGAGATTTGAATACACTGTGTGTGTACGCTTGAGGTCAGAAAACATTCTTTAAGCCATCATTTATTTATTTATTTATAATGTCGTTCATGAATGTTAAACTAATTGTGCCGCGTGCAGTCTTTCTTCTCTGCCTTTGCTGCCGTATAATCCGTCGTGAGTCAGTCGAGTAGCCTTGAGCGAGTATCGGGAATGTTTTTACAAAAGTTTATGGACATATTTTTAGCTTGACTATGATGTTTTTCATAAACCCAAACGTGGCTGCGTTTACCTCGGCCGTGGGGCTGGGCTACCGAGTGCGCTATGTAGTGGTATTCTTTTCCTTTTTTCTTCTTCTGGGGAACCCCATCCTAGACCTATAATCTATGAGTCGGGACCCCTCAAGGGCTCACAAGATAAACATGAGGAGCAACAAAAAAATGATTCTATTAGTTATTCTGACTGATTTGATTGTTCTCCTCTTGCTTCACCCCTTGAGCCCTCCAAAAAAAAAGTAATAACTCGTAATTGGTCAGCATCCATCTTTGGTTTAATAGCTCACAACAAGAAGACGAAAGGGATCCCGTGAAAGAGATATTGGTCCCCAGATGTAGTTCAGTCAGATAATTCTTGCTCTGCGGTTGAGAGCAGGCGCCGATGGCGCAACGGCGGGCATTGAGCAATAATTTCAGACGCTCTCGAGATGCACGAGATAATATTCCCCAATGTACTCTACTTTGGTGCATTCAGGCGCAGGCAGTTTCGAGATCCCTGTTCTGTGTCTCCTGGTCCACGGGGAGCCCCGGATCCTGGAGGTGAGTTTCATTTGGTTTAATACAGCCGGTTCGCTACTCAAGAACTTTAAAGACGCGACCACAAAAGAGACCGGGTTTTTTAAACGATGGATATATAGCACAATCACAACAGTGGCTTAGGCGGGAGAATTACAGGCTGCGGATCAGATTTTCTGTTGGCGGTGCTACATCCCGGAGTCGCGGGCCAAAGCCAGACTGCAGGAATAAATTCTGTTCCCACAAAAAATAATCTCTCAGGCTGCAAAAACAAAAAGAAGAAAAATCTAGCGGCAACTTTAACGGCGAGAAGCCGATCGATACGACTCTTTCTTTGTGTTTAGTTGAGGAATTATTCAGTTGAAACCAAAAAGATAATGCAGGATGTTTGTGAGTTCGCCCGGCGACTCAGATCCCTGCGTTCCCGTCCGCAGAGGATGCACAAAGGCATCGGCAACTCCACGCCGTGGCTGATCCTGGCGGGCTCGGGAGGCGTGGCCGACATGCTCGTCACGCTGATGAACAAAGGCTGCTGGGACGCGGAAGCTGTTCACGAGCTGCTGCTGGACACCTTTCCCAATGCCCACCACGGCACCGACGTCAGTAACTGGGTCAAGCTGGTGAGAGCGAATTTGTATTTGTTGCAGCCAGCAAATACGCAGAAAATCACGTCGGCGTTGCCAGAAAAAAAAAAAAATGGGGGCACACTGGGGGAAGATTGTGAGGGAAGCTGAATCTGTTCATCCTTATCTTCAAAATGTGTTGGTGATAACCTAATTTAGGATGTTAAGATGGGTGTCGGGGGGAAGGGGGATAATAATAAGGGATTCTTTATTTTTTTTCAACCTGGCATAAGCAGTAAAGAGATTATAATTTTGCATTTATAAGAATAAGAACAATACATTATCAATAGAGTCATTAGTAACAACTGACTGTCGACCTGCCAATCAGATCAAGAAGATACTCGATCACGGGCATCTCCTCACCGTCCACGACCCTGAACAGGAGAGCTCCGAGCTGGACACGGTCATCCTCAAAGCTCTGGTCAAGGGTAAAGTACCTTCTGAGAGATGTGCTGTCGAGAAACTGCCAATTTCAGCTGAGAGAGAGAGAAGGCTTTGACATTTTGAGCACTTCATATGTTGTGAACCTGTTGACACCTTGTGTGTGTGTGTGCTTGTGTGTGTGTATCAGCCTGTAAGAGCCAAAGCCAGGAAGCCCAAGACTTCCTGGACGAGCTGAAGCTGGCGGTGGCCTGGAACCGGGTGGACATCGCCAAGAGCGACATCTTCAATGGAGACGTGGACTGGAAGGTGAGACGAGCGGTTATTTTTGAGAAGGGGTTGAGCTTCGTCTTGTCCTCAGTGAGATTAAAACTGACATCGCGAAAATGTTGGCGCACTAGCAGTGAGGCTAGATCTTCCAATGTCGGCAATAAAAACGTGGCCGAATACGAGAGACAATTGTGGATCGTGGATCGTTGGCGAAGCAGCTAGCAACCTAAGATGGCAACCACCTGTCATTTAAAGAGGCCACGCCCTTTAATTATGTCTAACGTTAGGCCTCAGGTAAACCCCTTGCCTTCTCAAGAACATAACTTTAGCTTTTTAAAGGGCCAAACTATTTTTTTGCGCCAACATCTTTTTATTTCCGTTGAGATTTTATCACGATAGCTTGACCCAACGGGGATTGACTCGCTTTCTGGAGCCAGCCTCAGGAGGTCATTTGAAGAACTGCAGTCTTTCCCTCATTTAGAAGCAACGTAGGTCGCCGCTCGATTTAAGACACACCCGTTAACCAATCGACAAGACATCAACCGCGATTAGAAGCAATCAGGAAATCATCAAATTCAGTACAATTAATCTTCTGGGGACCATGAATGTTTGTACTGACTACCCATCAAACCAGAGCTAGCTAAAGCTATCTGGCTGTGGTAAGAATCCATTTTACATGAGTATGTATTACATTTTTGTGTCTTATATACTTACATTCATTTTCAATCAATAAGAAAGGGACTTATCGACCAGAGACTCATTAGATATGAGCAAGCGAGCCGGTGTCCATTACAGCAAAGGAGAGAAATAGACTCACAATTACGAGGGCCTTTTTTGTACAAGAAGAGAAGACGGAGTCACTGTAACAAAGACGCTCCATCTTTACAGGCATGCGACCTTGAAGAGGTCATGATGGACGCGCTCATCAATGACAAACCCGACTTTGTGCGCCTCTTTGTGGACAACGGCGTGAACCTGGGCGAGTTCATGACCTACGGCCGCCTGCAGGAGCTCTACTGGTCCGTGTCGGAGAAGAGCCTCTTCCACAACCTGCTCCTCAAAAAGTACGAGGAGAAGCAGCTCCTGCTCAGAGCCGGGAGGGTACCCGGTCCACCCGGGCACCACCCGCCCGAGACGGGAGAGCGAAAACCCCGCTTCACCCTCATCGAGGTCGCCAAAGTGCTGAAAGACTTCCTCCACGACTCCTGCAAAGGATTTTACCAGAAGATCCCCACAGTGAGTGATTCACTCGGCCTCCCATCCTTTCCACCAGATGGTTTAAGTTCCACTTAACATTTGTTCCAATCTTTTTGTCTTTTTCTGACATCGTAAAGTATATAATGATATCTGCGGACAGTGATTTTCCCTTCCAACCTTCCCTTCCAACTTGCTTTCAAACCGCTAAATGCTTAGATAGACGCATCTCAGTACAGAGACTTCACGGTAAAGACACTTCTTGGAGAAAAAAACCCAATGAATCTTTAATGTTGTCTTCATCCGACCCTTATAGGGTTAAAACACATACATCCGACCAACAAAGCTGTTGTAATTTGTAGATGATTCCAAGGGTAAATGTAATATGACATCAGGACTGAGGAGTTTTCCTGTCCTCTACCCCGTTAGTCAACGTGCGACCACTGACATTTATTTATGGGCCATTGACTTCTCCATAATTGCACGAAACTAAGAGATGGATCGCCACACATCGAACCCGCCTTCAACACCCTCGGAAGTCTCGTCTAAATATACCCTCTGGAGTTGCAGTTCATTACCCATCTCTGTGACGCTGTTAGCACTGCATCCTGCTGTTAAAAAGAAATTATAGCTCAGATGATGACTTAACATCAAATTGCTTCTGGGCATAGGGTCTATCGGCTCAGCGTGTTTAATGTCGTTTTTTTTAAATAATACCTTCGTCTCCTGTAGACAGAACGACGGACCACCAGGTAAAGACACTGGGAGCAATAACCGTAGATTGCGCAATAGAGTGCATGACTCGTGTGATAACCGCACGCTCCGTTTGCTTAATACATATTTAATCAAAGAGTGTGTGTGTGTGTGTGTGTGTGTGTGTGTGTGTGTGTGTGTGTGTGATCTGCAGGAGAAGCCGGCAAAGGGCCGACTGTTCCACAACCAGAAGAACCTGGCGGAGTTCGAGGAGCGCTGTGAGCATCCTTGGAGGGACCTCTTCCTCTGGGCCGTCCTTCAGAACCGGCAGCAGATGGCCAACTACTTCTGGGCCATGGTCAGTCCCGTTTTGGGCTTCTCTGTTCATCTCAAATCGATTACAAAAAAAAACAAATGCCTCCCGGCAAAGTCAAACGATGCCGTTAAGCTCGATGCCGTTAAGCTCGATGTGTGTTCCACATCCGGGGGTGGACGAGAGTGACAGGTCAATCGTGCCGTATGGAAATGCCAACCCCAGATAAAAAGAGCCCTCTTAAAACTGCATATTTATGAAGAACTCGGGTGAACTAGAAAGCTATCTTATCTCCAAGAACATTACATTCAAATGAAGGTCGTGCAGCTTCACGAGGACGGGGAATCCACCGGGCTGTGAGCTAGAGCGCTCAAAAAAAGTCCCGACGAAGGCGACGCGAAATATATCCGCTGTGAAGGGTTTTAAAAAAAAAAAGACTCCAATCAATGATAATTGCGCTTTGTTTTTCGACGTCTTTTTCGAGGCACCTTTCATTTTCTTATTGCCCTTCCCCGAACTGAGCGAACCAATTATTGTAATCTCCCACGCGGTCACCCCTTTTGTGCTCCTTTTCCTGCGTCTTATTTAAAACATTATCTGAAATGATGGTAATTGGATTTGAATGTGTGTACAACCCCCCACTGCAAATCTTCTTTTTTCTTTCTTTTTCATCCCCCCACTCGCACTCCGGCTGGGATATCTGCATTCATGATTGAATGGTTTGAAGCATCTCTTGTGGGTGAAACACACATTACAATTATCCTTGCAGGCTGGCTTATGCATGCAAAATACCCCCGTTTATTAATGCACACAAGGGGGAATATTTACAGCGTGGTGTATGGCTCTATTGATCATTTAAATAGAGAAAGTTGAGATCCACTACGCTATGTGTAGCTTCAAAATGGAGAGCATGTTTAGTAAGATGCCCTTATTTTTCCACGTGTCACGTTATTCCTATGAAAAGGTTTATTTTCGGAGGTAGAGGGCCAATAAAGGGGACGTATCGCGCTTATTCTCAGATTCATACTCATACTTTTCTCATACTGAACAGAATTTGCCCACTAGCTAATTACTACCTAGCTAACGGTCTCCTGGCTCCAGCTTCATAAGGCATGGACTGATATGAGAGCGGTATCTATCTTCTTATCTAACTTGCGGTGAGAAAAACACGTAACTTACAGCAACGTAACTGAAAGCAGGCTACCAGCTCCGGTACTCCGAACCGCAAGCTAAAAAGACTTGAAACTAGAGATTGAGACATTAAATCACGTTTACAATGTTTATTGAGTGAATACATCAAGAGAGAAGTAGAGTCATGAAGCATAGACTTCTATACAACCAGAGGAGTCACCCCCTGGTGATCAGGAGAGATAATGCAGCATTAACACATGAAGAATATACTTCTATACAACCAGAGGAGTCGCCCCCTGGTGGTCAAGGGAAAGAGAATGCGGCTTTAACACATGAAGCATATACTTCTATACAACCAGAGGAGTCGCCCCCCTGGTGGTGAGTAGAGATAAAGCAGCTTTAACACATGAAGCGTTGACTTCTATACAACCAGATGAGCCCCCTGGTGGTCAGGAGAGAGAATGCAGCTTTAACACATGATGCATATACTTCTATACAACCAGAGGAGCCACCCTCTGGTGGTCAGGAGAGAGAATGCAGCTTTAACACATGAATGGTTGACTTCTATACAACCAGTTGAGTCACCCCCTGGTGGTCAGGAGAGATAATGCAGCGTTAACATATGAAGAATACACTTCTATACAACCAGAGGAGTCGCCCCCCTGGTGGTGAGTAGAGATAAAGCAGCTTTAACACATGAAGCGTTGACTTCTATACAACCAGATGAGCCCCCTGGTGGTCAGGAGAGAAAATCCAGCTTCAACACATGATGCATAGACTTCTATACAACCAGAGGAGCCACCCTCTGGTGGTAAGGAGAGAGAATGCAGCTTTAACACATGAATGGTTGACGTCTATACAACCAGTTGAGTCACCCCCTGGTGGTCAAGAGAGATAATGCAGCGTTAACATATGAAGAATACACTTCTATACAACCAGAGGAGTCGCCCCCTGGTGGTCAGTAGAGGGAATGACAACTTTAAGACTCTTTCGCCTTGGCTTCCCTTTAAACCATAGTGCAGATACAGTATTCAATGTACCACAGTGAGAGGACAGCCTGCCAACACCCATATACAACAACCTGTCATCATCATATTAAAAATAAAATATGCTAACGTTTAAGTAAACAGCTACGTTCCTGTCAGCAGAAAAGTATCGATCCGACATTGTGGAAACACAGATTATGATTCTCCGCTCAGGTAAACATTACTCCACTATATCCCTACACATATATGGTTGTTTTCATTCCTATATTAATGAACTTTTAACCCCGCGAGACATTTGTGTTGCAGTGGTCTCGGAGTAATCTAAAAAATGTCTTCTCAAGCGGGAGATGACCCCTCAAGTCAGAACAACAATTCAGAAACATCTAACCTGCTCGGAGCAACGAAATACAAAAATGTATTTCGAACACACGGATTTCGGAAGAATGACTTCCCGACTCGAGAAATGGAATCAACCCGAGGAGCGTAAAATACTTCTACATTCTTCTAGTGTCAGTGTGACCTGCAGGCTTTTTAATCCAGCGCTGCCTTTCCAAAAACATGTTTTATTTGTATTTTATTTTGCAAGCAAATGCCCACTCCTGCTGCAGCTAACGGTCGGATATCGAGTGCTTTGATTTGGGTTTTTTTTTCCCAGTGGTTCCTTGCATAGAGCATCCCCCAGAGTGGAATGAAAGACAAACCCAGTCTGGGTGTTTGGGGTCAGCCCGGCTGTGCGGCTCCTCCTGTGACATAACGGCAGAATCTCTCCTTCCAGAACACGGACGATGCAGACCGTGACTCATCCGCCGTCTCCTTCATCTCAGGACACTTACACCGATGTGCTATTTGGAATCAAGAGCTTCTAATGTCATTTTTCTGTGTGCGTTAAAAGATTGAATGTAAAAAGTAAGAAGGACGGGGAAAAAATCTTAAGAACCTGAAGGTGCCGTCTGGAATGAAATGGTTCTTCAGAGTGACGCCGCAGAAGAACCATTTCTGGCTCCTCAAAGAACCTTTTGAACCAGGTGTCACAAATAACCTTCAAAAAATTGTTACGTAAGGCCCCATTTCTGGTTCCTCAAAGAAACCAGGGTTCTTTCAAGAACCATTTCCTTAAATAGTTCTTCAAAGAACCTATAAAGGTGTCACAAAGAACCTTCAAAACATGGTTCTTTAAGGCCCCATTTCTGGTTCCTCAAAAACCTTTCGAACCAGGGTTCTTTCAAGAAACATTTTATGAGTGGTTCTTCATAGAACCTATAAAGGTGTTTCAAAGAACATTTCAAACCAGGGTTCTGTAAAGAACCATTTACTTAAAGAGTTCTCCAAAGAACCTATAAAGGTATCTCAAAGAAGCTTACAAAATGGTTCCTTGAGGCCCCGTTTCTGGTTCCTCAAAGAACCTTCCGAACCAGGGTTCTTTAAAGAAACATTTTATAAGTGGTTCTTTAAAGAACCTATAAAGGTGTCTCAAAGAACCTTTCAAACCAGGGTTCTGTAAAGAAACTGTTTACAAGTGGTTCTATAAAGGTGTCTCAAAGAACCTTTCAAACCAGGGTTCTTTAAAGAACCATTTACTTCAAGAGTTCTTCAAAAAACCTATATAGGTGTCACAAAGAACCTTTAAAACATGGTTCTTTAAGGCCCCATTTCTGGTTCCTCAAAGAACCTTTCAAACCAGGGTTCTTTAAAGAAACATTGTATAAGTGGTTATACAATGTTCGAAGCTCTCCGCTCACATCAAAGGGTCCATCTTTTTTTTTTTGAGAATCACACACGATATGCGTCCCGATCCGACACGGCGACCGAACAGCTCTCCATCTATCCTTTTCTTTTTCCCCCTGGATCCAGCTTTCCTCTTTTCTCTTCATCCCACCAGGGCCCCGAGGCGGTTGCCGCGGCGCTGGCGGGCTGTAAGATCCTGAAGGAGATGGCGCGGCTGGAATCCGAGGCCGAGTCGGCGCGCAGCATGAAGGAGGCCAAGTACGAGCAGTTCGCCCTCGGTGAGCACGGCGACCGGGAGGAGGGGAACACCGGGAGGAGGAGCCTGGGAGAGGGGGATGGAATATGAATGTGCACACCTGCTCTGATTGGGTCCAGATGTGTTCGGGGAGTGCTACTCCAACAGCGAGGACCGGGCGTACGCCCTGCTGGTGAGGCGGACGCACTGCTGGAGCAAGTCCACCGTGCTGAACTTGGCCACCGAGGCCGACGCCAAGGCCTTCTTCGCCCACGACGGAGTTCAGGTGACTTAAAGGGCCACGCGCGCAACGTGCTCGTTATCAGGTACCGGGATGTTTGGGGTTTTTCGTGACGTTTTTAAAAGAAACACTTAATTTTTCTGATTGCGCCTGTCCTGTATTTGTAGTTTAGCACCTGTCTCTTCAAGAGGATGACGAGTAATAGGGTTTGTGTGTTGGTGGCCACCCTCGATACCCACATGTATGTAAGCGTTGAGGGCGACATGACATTTCCCCTTTAACTTTCACCCCAAACATTGTGCTTTTGAATATGTAAATATTTTGCCGCCTAATGCACTCTTCTCCTGGAGACCAGCCGGCTCGCTGCACGCTTTAGCCTCAAGAAGGAAAGCTGGAAAGACTCACAGGCAGCTGACGCCCTCTGGTGGTGAAATGTGGTGAATTGCATCCAGATGTAAAGATCTGTGTATGTATATATACAGATATATTACAATTTTAATATATCTAACATTATATATATAGTTGTATGTATATTACAATATATATATATATATAAATAAATATATATATATATATATATATATATATATATATATATAAATAAATATATGTATGTCTTTCAACTCTGTCAACTCTTATGTCAGGGGCTCCATTAAATAAATAAATATATAAATATAAATATGTTTTTCTTCAACAACAGCTGTGACTTTTAAAATTATATGTATATATATATACAACAAATATGTATATATATACATATATAGAGAGAGAAAGCATTTTTTGTGTATATATATATATATACAATTTTTAAATGGAAAAAAGCATAGACTTCTATATATATAAATAAATAAATATAGATTATGGATCCCCCCCCCCCCCCCCCCACACACACACACGGTAGGCCCTGCTCACGAAGATCTGGTGGGGAACCATGACGACGGACACGTCCATCTCCAAGCTGGTGGTGTCTTTCTTCTGTCCGCCGCTCATCTGGACCAACCTCATCAAGTTCAGGTGCTCCATCCTCAGGGATCCTCCTCCTCCCACAGCCAGACACAGCATCCTGACTCCCTCTCTCTCTCTCTCTCTCCCTCTCTCTCTCTCTCTCTGTTTCCCCAGCGATGAGGAACTGGATAACCGTAACAGCCGGGATCAGTTTGTGGAGCTGGACAGTCTGGACACGGAGAAGGCCTTACTGCTGACGGACGACGACGACCCGCTGTGAGTCAGGAGACGATGAAACACGACTAGAGCCGAGGACACGAGGAGACACAACTAGAGCTGAGGACACGAGGAGACACAACTAGAGCCGAGGACACGAGGAGACACGACTAGAGCCGAGGACGCGAGGAAACACGACTAGAGCTGAGGACACGAGGAAACACGACTAGAGCCGACGACGCGAGGAAACACAACTAGAGCTGAGGACGCGAGGAAACACGACTAGAGCCGAGGACGCGAGGAAACACGACTAGAGCTGAGGACGCGAGGAAACACGACTAGAGCCGAGGACGCGAGGAACACGACTAGAGCCGAGGACACGAGGAGACACGACTAGAGCTGAGGACACGAGGAAACACGACTAGAGCCGAGGACGCGAGGAAACACGACTAGAGCTGAGGACACGAGGAAACACGACTAGAGCTGAGGACACGAGGAGACACGACTAGAGCTGAGGACACGAGGAGACACGACTAGAGCTGAGGACACGAGGAGACACGACTAGAGCCGAGGACACGAGGAAACACAACGTCAAACATAACACGTGTAGGGACCGGAGCTGAACGCTCTGAACACGTCACATACAGCCTGAACACCGAATCATCAACTATTTAACAACAACAACAACAACAACAACAACAACAACAACAACAACATCTCATTAATCTCATTAACCCAGATTGAAAGTTCCATGTGTAGAAATAGATCAAAAGATCATCCTCTCTCTCCCTCCCTCTCTCTCTCTCTCTCTCCCCCTCTCCCTCCATCTCCCTCTCTCTCCCTCGCCCCTCTCTTTCTGCCCCTCTCTCTTCCCATCCTCCCCTCCCTCCCTCTCTCCCTCTCCATCCTTCATTTCCTCCCCTCACCTTCCCCCCTCCCTCCCCCCTCCCTCCCTCCTCCCCTCCTCCCCCTCCGTCCCCCTCTCTCTCTCCCTCCCTCCCTCCCCCTCCGTCCCTCTCCCTCTTCCCTCCCTCTCCCTCCCCATCCTTCCTTTCCTCCACCTCTTCCTTCCTCCCTCCCCTCCCTCCCCATCCTTCCTTTCCTCCCTCCCCCTACTCCCTCCCTCTCTCTCCCTCCCCTCTCTTTCTCTCTCTCCCTCCCTCCTGCTCTCTCCTTATTCCCCCCCTCTCCCTCCCTCACTCCTCCCTCCCTCTCTCCCTCTCCCCCTCCTTCCTTTCCACCCCTCCCCATCCTTCCCGCACAGGGACTCGTCCCCCGGGGGCCCCGAGGCCCAGAGCTGTGCGTCGGTGTGGTGGCGCTTCCTGCTGCGCCGCTGGCGCCGCTTCTGGAGCGCGGCGGTGACGGTGTTCCTGGGCAACGTGATCATGTACTTCGCCTTCCTCTTCCTCTTCACCTACGTGCTGCTGCTGGACTTCCGGCCGCCGCCGCCGCTCGGCCCGGGGCCGCAGGAGGTCATGCTCTACTTCTGGGTCTTCACGCTGGTGCTGGAGGAGCTCCGGCAGGTGAGGGGGGGCCTGTTCTCCCGAGGCCTTCGAGGACTCACAAGCCTCCGGCGCCCCTCCTTGGGGGACCTCAATTATTCTCTCACTTCCCCCCTCTCTCTCTCTCTCTGCCTCTCTCTCTCCCTTTATATCTCCCACTCTCTCTCTCCCCACTCTCCCCTCTCTCTCTTCTCCCTCGCTCTCTCTCCCTCCCTCTCTCTCATCCCCCCGCTCTCTCTCTCTCGTCCTCTCTCTCTCACCTTCTCTCTCTCTCCCTCTCTCCCCCCTCTATCTCTCCCTCCCTCTCCCCTATCTCCCTCCCTCCCTCTCTCTCCCCTTCCTCTCTCTCTCTCTCTCTCTCCCTACCCTCTCTCTCATCCCCTCTCGCTCCCCCCTCTCTCTCTCTCCCTCTCTCCCCCTCTCTTCCTCCCTCTCCCTCTCTCTCCCCTTCCTCTCTCCCCCTCTCTCTCATCCCCTCTCTCTCTCCCTCTCTTTCTCCCCCCTCTCACCCTCCCTCTCTCCCTCTCCGTTCTCAGAGTAATAATACATAATAATAGTATTTATCCCAACACGCCTCTCATGAATTCCTCCGAGCTGAACAGAACCACCAGAACACCGGCGCTGTCAGGCCTCCGTCAGGCCGGTGGAGGAGGAGGAGGAGGAGGAAGAGGAGGAGGAGGTGGAGGAGGAGTCCGTCTAGACGAGTCTGAGAGACTCAGAGACCCGCCTCACGTTGACCTCCTTTAAACCTCCATGACATTCAAAAACACCAGAAAAAAAAACTGACGCTATTTCTGCTCATAATTTCCCGTCCGGAAAAAGGTCAGAAATAATGAGAGAGAGGAGGAGAGAGGAGGAGAGAGGAGGAGAGGGTGAGGAGAGAGGGAAGGAGAGGGAGAGGAGGAGAGAGGAGGAGAGGGCGAGGAGAGAGGAGGAGAGAGGAGGAGAGGGTGAGGAGAGAGGAGGAGAGAGGAGGAGAGAGGAGGAGAGGGCGAGGAGAGAGGAAGAGAGAGGAAGAGAGAGGAGAGAGAGGAAGAGAGGAGAGAGAGGAGGAGAGAAGGAAGAGAGAGAGGAGAGAGAGGAAGGAGGAAGGAGGAGAGGGAGAGAGGGAGGAGAGGGAGGAGGAAGGAGGAGAGGAGGAGGAGGAGAGAGGAAGGAGAGAGGGAGAGGAGGAAGGAGGAGAGAGAGGAGGGGAGGGAGAGGGGAGAGAGAGGAGGAGGGAGAGGAGAGAGAGAGGAGGAGGAGAGGAGGAGAGAGGAGGAGGAGGAGAGGGGAGGAGGGAGGAGGAGAGGAGGAGGAGGAGGAGAGGAGAGAGAGAGGGAGGGAGGAGAGAGAGGGAGAGGAAGGAGGAGAGGAAGGAAGAGGAGAGGAGGAGGAGGAGGAGGAGGGGAGAGGAGAGGAGGGAGGAGAGGAGAGGAGGAGAGAGGAGGAGAGAGGAGGAGCATCACTTATGAAGACTGCTTTGTCCCGTGTGTGTGTGTGTGTGTGTGTGTGTGTGTGTGTGTGTGTGTGTGTGTGTGTGTGTGTGTGTGTGCGGAGACAACTCGTGTCACGCTCATTAATGGCACACAGTTAATTTAACTAATTGAGGGACTCCTTAATTGATAATTGGTACCTTCAAACATTATTCAGCCTCTTTATTGTTCAGAATTTTTTGGGGGATGTAGAGATGAAGCTTAATTCTAATGAACTTATAAAAAAAAAAAAAATCTTCTTTATAAACATTCACCTCCCCGCGTGACCTCTCCCTCCTCTCCCTCCTCTCCCTCCTCTTCCTCAGAGCTTCTTCACGGACGAGGAGATGAGCATCTTGAAGAAGTTCAAACTCTACGTGGAGGACAACTGGAACAAGTGCGACATGGTCGCCATCTCGCTCTTCGTGGTCGGCGTTTCGTGCAGGTGACACCCGACGGGCGTCACGGAGACCGTCGTCGCCCAGGCGACCACAGAGCGACGTGTTTTGGTTCTTCTTCTCTCCCTTCCTGCAGGATGGCGGGCGACACGTACGAGGCGGGCCGGACGGTGCTGGCCATCGACTTCATGGTGTTCACGCTGCGCCTCATCCACATCTTCGCCATCCACAAGCAGCTGGGACCCAAGATCATCATCGTGGAGCGAATGGTCAGAGAACCAGAGATGAAAGGACTCGACTTCAACTTCAGATTTAGATTATGAGGTTTTTACACCACCGGTCAACTTTTTACCACGAAAACTCACTTTTATTTATCAAATTATTGCAAAACAGATGAGAATCAGAATCAGAATGTTGTTTATTGCCAAGTAGGTTTACGCCTACCTGGAATTTGTTCTGGTGTGTATGGTGCATACAGAACATAACAACACAAAAGGTACTGCATACTCACAGTAAGTACTACAAAATACAAAATACAATCACAATATGATATAAAATATAGTCAAGACCTGGACAACGTCAGAAATAAAGTTTTTTATTGTAGATTTTAAATTTGTTCTTCAAAGGAAGGCCAGTATTACAGCTTCTCTCCCCAGCATAACTGTTTTCAGCTGCGCTCACATAAAAAGGGTTTTCAAGGGTTTTATACCCCTCTGCTAGTCTTCTAAGGCGATAACACAATGTACCACTAGAACGTGGAGATGGGCCTCTACACACCTCTGTAGAGACTTCACTAAACACCAGAGAATAGTCATTAACACATTAACTAAGTATAAAGTGTATTTATGATTAATTTAATGTTATCTTCATTATAAAAACAGCTTTACTTTGAAAAATAAGGACATTTCTAAGTGACCCCTAATTGTTGACCGGTTGTGTATTTACATACTTCATGTCAAAAAGAACACGTTATTTGCGTTTTCGCACCTGTCCCTTTAAGCCCCCCCCCCCCCTAAAATACAACGTCTCTCTCCAGATGAAGGACGTGTTCTTCTTCCTCTTCTTCCTGAGCGTGTGGATGATCGCGTACGGCGTGGCGACGCAGGCGCTGCTCCACCCCAACGACCCGCGCATCGACTGGGTGTTCCGCCGGGCGCTGTACCGCCCGTACCTGCACATCTTCGGACAGATCCCCCTGGAGGAGATAGATGGTACTACAACACGACCACTTCTTCTTCTTCTTCTTCTTCTTCTTCTTCTTCTTCTTCTTCTTCTTCTTCTTCTTCTTCTTCTTCTTCTTCCTTCTTCTTTTTCTTCTTCTTCTCCTCCACATTCCTCTTTTTTTCTTCCTTCTTCCTCTTTTCCTCCTCCTCCTTCTTCTCCTCCTCCTCCTTCCTCTTTTTTCCCTCTTCTCATTCTTATTCTCTCTCTTCTTCTTCTTGTTCTTGTTCTTCTTCTCTCTTTTCTTCTTCTTCTTCTTCTTCTTCTTCTTCTTCTTCTTCTTCTTCTTCTTCTCCTCCTCCTCCTCATTCCTCTTTTTTTCTTCCTTCTTCCTCTTCTCCTCCTCCCTCTTTTTTTCCTCTTCTCATTCTTCTTATTCTCTCTTCTTCTTCTCCTCCTTCCTCTTTTTTCTTCCTTCTTCCTCTTCTCATCCTCCTTCTTCTTTTTCTTCTTCTTCTCATCCTCCTCCTTCTCCTCCTCATCCTCCTTCCTTTTTTTTCTTCCTTCTTCTTCTTCTAATCCTCCTCCTCCTCTTTCTCACCCTCCTTCCTCTCCTTCTCATTCCTCTTCTTTTCTTCGTTTACTCATCCTCTTCTTTTTCTTCTCCTCCTCCTCCTCCTCCTCCTCCTCCTTCTCCTCCTCCTCCTCACCCTCCTTCCTCTCCTCCTCATTTCTCTTTTTTCTTCCTCTTCCCATCCTCTTCTCTTTCTTCTTCTTCTTTGTCTTTTCCTCCTCCTCCTCCTCATTCCTCATTTCTTCTCCTTCTCCTCTCAGCCGCTCGCATGCCCGATATGAACTGCACCAACGACTCGGAGGAGATCATCTCCGGCCTCCTCCCGCCGTGTCCCAACCTCTACGCCAACTGGCTGGTCATCCTGCTGCTGGTCATCTTCCTCCTCGTCACCAACGTGCTGCTGCTGAACCTCCTCATCGCCATGTTCAGGTGGGGAGGAAGAGGAGGAAGAAGAGAAAACACAGCCTCCATGTGTGTCCTTCTTCTCAATAAGCTATTTTCTTCTTCTTCTTCTTCTTCTTCTTCTTCTTCTTCCTGTGTGCAGCTACACCTTCCAGGTGGTGCAGGGCAACGCCGACATCTTCTGGAAGTTCCAGAGGTACAACCTGATCGTGGAGTACCACAGCCGCCCGGCGCTGGCCCCGCCCTTCATCATCATCAGCCACCTCTCCCAGCTGCTGCTCAGCATGGTCAAGCAGCCGGCGCCCAAGCAGGAGGTCCTGGGTACGAAGGTCACCAGAGGTCACCAGAGGTTGACCCCATTTCATATTTACATCTCGAAATAAATGATGGACATCATTTTTTTTTGCTTCATATTTCATATTATTGGGGACAACTGGGAAAACTTAAAATTCACATGATAATATGTTTTCAATGTCCTGTACAACTTGACCCCAGGCTGTTTTCACTGTGTAAAACATATAATAACTAGAACGGGCACTCGGTAGAGTGTATACCTTCGCAAATCAGAAGATTGGGCATTGAATTATGAACATTTTGGCATTAGTTGCATGACAATTGGATACAAATTGACCGTGCTATGGTAGAAAAAGGATTTTGACCTTTTCTTGACCTTGACCTTTGACCCAATCGATTCCAAAATCTAATCAAAGGTTCCCCGGATAATAACCAATCATCCTACCAAATTTCATGCGATTCGGTTTAACACTTTTTGACTTATGCGAGTAACACGCATACAAATAAATAAATACATACATAAATAAATAAATTGATGCACGGCGATCCAAACATAACCTTCCACATTTACAATGCAAAAGTAAATATCAACGTTTTTATTTATTTAAAGGGCTATTTAGGTCGTCAACAAACAAACAAACATAAAGTATCTCACACTTAAACTTGGGAAACAATATCAATTTTAATCATTTTCTGTAGGTTTTAATTTAAAAGTTCAAGGGTAAACGATGTTATACATCTGAAGGTCACAGGAGGGTCACATAGCTCCATGTTGTTGGTTTACCGGACTGTGTGTGTGTGTGTGTGTGTGTGTGTGTGTGTGTGTTCTCCAGAGAGGGAGCTGCCGGCGGGCCTGGACCAGAGGATGATCACCTGGGAGACGGTGCAGAAGGAGAACTACCTGGCCAAGCTGGAGCGGCAGCACTGGGAGAGCAGCGAGGAGCGGCTCAAGAGCACCTCCTCCAAGTACGACCTCCAGCAGGGCGGGGGGGCGGAGGTCACGACCCTGACAGGAGGCGGTGGTAGTGACCCGGCGGTCGCCTCGTAGCCCCGCCCCTAAAGCACAATCTGCTTTAGGGTCTGCGTGATGGTTTACTAAATGATGACATCACGCTGTATAGAAGAAGACTTGAAACTAGAGACGGACACGTGAACTCATGTTTACAATTTTTACTGAGGGAAGACATCAAGAGAAGTAGAGTCACTAGATAGACTTCTATGCAACCAGGATAGACTTCTATGCAACCCCCTGGTGGTCAGTAGAGAGAATGCAGCTCCAACA
>CM070104.1:26770796-26783296 GCA_036178185.1 Liparis tanakae | reverse complement strand
ATACTTAATGCACAGTCACTGTTTCTTTCTTTCTTATATTTATATTTTATTTTATTTGGTATTTTATATTTCACTTTGTATACTTTATGCACAGTCACTGTTTCTTTCTTTCTTATATTTATATTTTATTTTATATTTCACTTTGTATACTTTATGCACAGTCACTGTTTCTTTCTTTCTTATATTTATATTTTATTTTATATTTCACTTTGTATACTTTATGCACAGTCACTGTTTCTTTCTTTCTTATATTTATATTTTATTCTCGTGTGTTTAGTTTATTGGTGCTACCGTGTCGACAAATGTCCCCTTGGGAATTGATAAAGTATATTTCCATTCTATTCTATTCTTATTTTTCTCACCCGCTCCTTGCACCCGAAGGTGCTGAAGTTGCAGGCGATGGGCGCTTTGGGACAGTCGGTGTCGCAGTGAGACTCGATCTGAAAGGGAAAAAACACGTCAGCTTCAGTTTCACGATTTATTAAAATCAGGATTAAAAAAAAGACACAATAGTTGTGATAATTGTGGGTAAATGTTAAAGTGGAGATCTTAGATATACTTCTTATTTAAATGTTCCGTGTGTTCCTCATTCTCAGGAGTCACCGTGACTCATTCACACCGCTAACGAGTTACCGGAGGCCCTTTGCTCTCTCACACGCCTGTCGACCAATCGGTGAGCAGGACTGTAAACCAAACATCCATGAGCAACATCTTGTGAAACCTCAGTGTTTACATGAAAACGTGATAAAATATCGTATTCAAACTAATGAGAATTCCTACGCCGCAGTAAATCACCGTAAATGACTCAAAAGAATAAGAGACAATAGTTTCATTAAAAGAATAAACATGTAGTCATGGTGCGTTCACTTGCAGCGGGGAAAATGTGCGAGTACGAACGAACGTATGCCGGCTTATATTTTGAGCGTCATTCTTTTAAAAGTATATTCATAATTTAAAACTCTGCGTAAGGAACATATAAATATATACAACTTCCAGGACTTTTCCCAAACTTTTTTTTCTCCAGGCCTAGAAATAACAAAAAAAAAAAAAAAAAAAAAAATCCAGGTTTTCCGTGACCGTACTGAACCCGTTTTTTTTCCCGGGCCCCTGAAGTGGTCGTGGTCGTGACTCACCTGGTCTCTGATGAGCTCCGTCCCGCAGTACTGGCACGTCACGCTGGCGAAGGGACACAGCTGCTCGTGGAGCTGGAGGAGCAGCGACAACGCGGGAGGTGAGGAGAGAGGTCAGAGTTCACCGACGCCCACACGGCGAGGGGAGCGGCGGCGGCGCCGCCTTACCTCTCGCTCCTCGTAGCAGAATTGCGCCACGCAATCCGGGCAGGTCGCCGGTCTCCGGCGGCACTCGGCGGTGGCGTGCTCCTCGAGGCGGCTCGTCCTCACCGACTGCTGGCACTGGGGGCACGGCGCCGTGGCGAACTGGCAACGCGCCAGATGAGTCTGCGAGGAGGAGGAGGAGGAGGAGGAGGAGGAGGAGGAGGGGCAAGACATCAAAACAATGCAGTTGATGTCATTAAATTTCACCAGCCGCAACTTTTTTTGGGGATACGCCAGAACGAAGGACGGAGTGTGAGGACAAGTTGGAACTAAAGAGAAAGAGCAAGCGGAGGGCGGATAAAGAAAACATGCTTTTCTTAACAGGGTTCTTACACATGATGGACTTCTGGGACTTTAAACCAAATTGAAATCTCGGTATAAACATGAACAATTTAGAAAACTGTGCGTATTGAGAACGTATTTTGAGCGTCTTTCATTAAAATACATTAATTATTTCAAACCCTAATAAATTTCCATGACTTTTCCAAAACATTTATGATTTAAGTTTTTTTCCATAAACCAAATGTCCATGAGACCAAATTGAAATCTCAGGATGAACATAAATAATTTACAAAATGCTGTGTATTGAGAGCGTACAGCGGCTTTTATTTTGAGCGTCTTTCTTTAAAAAAAACATATTAATTATTTCAAACTCGGCGTAAATGAACAAGTGATTATCACACATTTCCATGACTTTTCCAACATTTTGAAAAATTAAGTTTTCCATGACGTTTCCAGGCCTGGAAATGACCATTTTAAAATTCTATGACTTTTCCAGGTTTTCCATGACCGTACGAACCCCGTGTTAAGTAATGACGTGATGGATCAACTGTATGATGAATACGGTTAAAAAAACTAGAAACTCATGTGATTTAAAACACATCATTGTCATCGTGCTTAACATAAAAGTGAAGATTTGCAGGTTTTAAAACTGAGATTCTCTGCTTTCCATGTTGTCGTTGGTGCTGCGTTCAAAGTCGCTCGTAAATATGAAAAAACGCTCGCCTCTAATTGCCGGAGCTCCATCTTCTCCTCGCAGCCGGCGTTCGGGCAGCGGACGGTCAGCGACAGGATCTCCCGCTTGGCGAAGTTGTCGGAGAACAGCTGTTTCTCCAGCAGCCGCACGTTGTCCACGGGGCACCTCTGTCCCGCGTCACTGTTTTCCGCAAGAGAGCAAGGGAGCGGCCGTGAGCGCCGCGCCGCGCCTTCGAGGGCGGGGCGTCATCTCTCCGAGAGCCGGCCGGCGTCGGATCTGACGAAAAAGAGGAGAGCGGCGGCGTACCGGATGGACTTCTCGATGCAGTTCTTGCAGAAGCGGTGACCGCACGGCGTCTGGATGGCGTTCCTCAGAGCCATGAGGCAGATGGGGCACTCGTATTTGCTCTCCAGCGGGGGGTCGAACTCCACGTCGTAGCCCAGGAGGGGGGCGGCGGAACTGCCGCCGCCGCCGCCGCCACCGGGGCTCTCCGCCGGGCTGAGGAGGGACTCCCGTTCCTGTTCCAGCATCGCCAACTCGCAGCCGGACAGCTCTCCGCCGGCGGCGCCCTCATCGCCGTCCTCCGGCAGACTCCCCTTGGTGCTTTCAAAGGACGCCATCTGTGGCGAGTGGGCATCAGAGTGAAAGTCTCAACAACAACAGAAACATCGGGTGTAAACATTCCTACGTTTTCAGAGCTAAAGAAAAGACTTTTCTCCCCAAGACGGGTGGAAAGGCTTCAAACATCGCAGGATGGTGCGTTCATGTGACTGAATATGTGGGAAAGCGGCACCTCAACAAAACAACTGGACACATATACTTGTAACGGCATTAACACATTATTATTATTAATTAGTCATTATCACAAGACAGAAGGTACCATCACTTGCTGACATTGACACCATTCAGGGGACCAAAGAAAAAACAAAAGAAGAAAGCACAATATATATATATATATATATATATATATATATATATATATATATATATATATATATATACACACACACACATACATATATTAAATTAACCAACAAAGCAAACAAAACAATAGTGCATAGATGAAGATAACGCTTTTATCCAGAGGTGATTTATTATATTATACAACAGTAACTTCTTTTAAATCACTTCTTAAAACCCATTTTTATAGAACAGCTTTTAAGTGATCTAGTCTTTTTATGCAGAACTTTGGTTCCTCTAATTTAGTTGTCTGTTTTTAATTCATTTGGTTTTTATTATTATTATTATTATCTTGTGACATTGGGCGCTGCAATCTCCTGATAACATGAAGTACCGTGAACGTTACACCCATAATGGGAAGTGTAAAATAATACAACATTAAACAGTAGGTACGGAAGGTCCTATCTAAAAGATATTACCGAGGCAACTGTGCAAACTACTTCACAGAAGACACAGCAAATACTTTTTAGCAACGTTAATAAAATTTAGACATGCCCGTAGATGCGGAACTGCAACTTTGAAACCGACTCCGGAGCGAAGAGGAGAAACGATACTGACCGAGACAGCGGGGACGGTACACGCGCATCCTCCTCTTCCTCGGCGGCACCGGCGCGGGGTTAGCGGACAGTACTGGTCCGTAAACGCCTCACCTTTCGCCTCGAAAACGTCTGGAACTTTCTTTTCTTTTTTTAAATTTTCGACAGTATTTCCTGTTTTTTCTTTCCGTACGTCATCAACGGCAAACCTGTGTAGAGTTTTTTTTCCCCGGCTGCGGGTGTTGTTGTTGTTGTCCGCCGCCACAGCGCCCCCCGGTGGCCGGAGGCCGCACTCAATTCTCGGGGCTCACCGTTGCCACAGAGCAAAAATGAGACAGAAAAAATGGCGGACCTCGGGAAAATCAGCCCCGAGTCTTCGCCCCGTCTCGCCAACTGTTCGCGAAGAACGTCACTCCGGGGGAAGCTTTTCATCCTCCTCTGCGCACTGATTGTGGACTCCGGCGGGGCCACGACCCACTGGGTCGTCACGGAGGACGGGAAGATCCAACAGCAAGTATGACAGCCGCCGACAGCTAACGCGGACGTGAGGCGGCTAGCTGCGGCGGAGCTACACGCGCGTCAACGGACGCGTTAACGGGAGTTTCTTTACGTAGCTTATGGCCTCGAGGAGGTCGCTTATGGCCAGCAGCGGGGGGGGGGGGGGGCGTTTACACGTTTACACACCGGCGAGAAAGTTTATTTAAATATGAAATGTAACGTGACGTAGTCGCGAGGTCAAGATGACCAGCGCGTTACAGGGCCCCGCGCTCGCGCCGGGAATCGCTTATTCTATGTATTTTGCCGGGAGATATCGCGATATCTTGTCGCGTTCGGTTGACAGCTGCTGTCACACTGAGAGCTTTATACGGGGTGTCCATGTGTCAGGGTTTATTTGGGGGTTTCTAATTGGCTTACAACGGTACATGTTGAAAGTAAAAGTAGAAACACAACATTTCACACGTCACCTAATTGTATTTATTATCTATTATGTCTTTAAATGTATCAGCTGGTTAGCCCATGCCGGTTTTTAACTCATTTTTTTTTATTGTTGTTGTCCTTTCAGGTCGACTCGCCTTTAAATCTGAAGCATCCGCACGACGTCGTGATCTTCATGAGGCAAGAGACTCGAGTGAACTACCTGAAGAAGCTGGAGGTGCGTGTGTCTCCTCGGGATCTCGTTCCGGTTCATCTCTTTTATTTTTAATCTAATGGCAGAACCACGACACGGCCGGTGCCCACTTCTATTCCAGGGTTCTTACGGTCATGGAAAACCTGGAAAAGTCATGGCATTTTTAAATGATCATTTCCAGGCCTGGAAAAGTCATGAAAAAAAGCTCAAATCATAAAAGTTTTGGAAAAGTCATGGAAATTTGTTATCACGTGTTCATTTACGCCGATTTTTTAAGAAAGCCGCTTAAAATGTAAGCCGGCGTACGCTTTCAATACGCAAGATTTACTAAATTGTTCGTGTTTGGTCATGGAAATTTGGTATAAAGTCATGGAAAAGTCATGGAAATCCATTGGTCAAAATGTGTAAGAACCCTGCTATTCCTATTCATTCATCCATCCGTTTCTCATGATTGCCCCCCCCCCCCTCTCCCTCCCCCCTGTGTGGCCCCGGTTAAGCAGAAGCAGCTGGTGGCGCAGAAGATCCACATCGAGGAGAACGAGGACCGGGACACGGGGCTGGAGCAGAGGCACTACAAGGAGGACGCGGACTGCGTCATGGCCAAGGTGCCCCTGGGAGACCTGGACCTGTACGACGGCACCTACGTCTCCCTGGAGAGCAAAGACATCGGGTGAGCCCCCCCCCCCTCTGGGAAACACGCCATCGACGGCGTATATCTGTGTTTTTAACAAGTGGAGTAAGTGTTGTTGTTGTTTATGTCGTGTCTTTCCGCTTTCCTCCTCCTCCTGAAGCCCCGAAGACTACGTGGATTCCCGCTCCGCTCTGCCCCCAGATCTAGAAAAGCCCGACTGTGCAAAAGTGTTTGAACTACCTTATAGCATCCACGCTTTCCAGCATCTCAGGGTAAGTGTGTGTGTGTGTGTGTGTGTGTGTGTGTGTGTGTGTGTGTGTGTGTGTGTGTGTGTGTGTGTGTGTGTGTGTGTGTGTGTGTGTGTGTGTGTGGGGGGTATTCACCCGTTGGCTATAGTGGATCTGACATTTTACAGCAATGCCCTGTATACAGTTTCAGTGGGGGTCTTATTTAAAATCATAGAAAAACAGGCACATACAGGAGAGAATAAAATACAGCTTGAAATGTACAATGATTAGCCACACACACACACACACACACACACACACACACACACACACACACAGCGGAGAAGCAGGACGGCGTGTTCACCTGGGTGGGAGGGCACTCCCCGTGAGAGCAGGCGAGGTTTTGCTTATGCAAACTATTGATTGTGCTGCGTTGTGCAACGCGTCGGCGTCGTAATGCTGATATATTACGCCCCCGATAATAATAATACAAATTAAAAAAGAAGAGCTCATGGGGATACTTTTATTTCAGTTTATCAACACAGTGTTTTTGTATGATATTTAAATATGCAAAACACACCTTCAGATTTGCCTTCCCCTGCTCGTTTCTTTAATTTTATTCTTTATTCATTCTATTCTCATTAAAGAGTTTTACTGCTTTATTTTATTTTATATCTAACTGTATGTAAATCCTCTTTCTTTTTTTTCTACTCTGAAAAGCGCCATAGACCTGATTTCATTATTATTGTTTTATTTATTTATTATTATTTAATAATAATAATATTTATTATTATTTAATAATAATGATATATTATTTAATAATAATAATATATATTATTAGTATTTAATAATATATATTATCATTATTCAATAATAGTATATTATTATTTAATAATATTTTATATTATTATTTAATAATATATATATATATATTATCATTATTCAATAATAATAATATATTATTATTTAATAATATTATATATATATATATATAATTTTTCAATAATAATGATGATAATAATAATAATACGGTACTCAAAGACATTTGAAAAATACTTTACTGCACACCACACAGAGGTACCGATCACATGATCACATGAACCGATCAGAGGTACCGATCACATGATCACATGAACCGATCAGAGGTACCGATCACATGATCACATGAACCGATCAGAGGTACCGATCACACGCCCGAGCTCCAAGTGAACGTGGCCTCCTCTCTCCGTTGCAGGGCGTGCAGGAGCGGGCGAACCTGACCTCCCCGCTGCTCTCCAAGGAGGACCCCATCTTCAGCTCGCTGTCCCACCGTCTGGGCCGCAGCGTGGACGACGTGGGCCACCGCATCCACCAGGAGCTGCTGAGGGTACGACGGGAAGGCCTCGCCGCCCCTCCTCTCGGAGCGCCGTTCCCTTCCCGCCGCCCGCCCACAGCCTGTGTGTGTGTGTGTGTGCCTCGTGTGTTCCAGAACTCGTCGTCCTGGGTGCTGTACAACATGGCGTCGTTCTACTGGCGCATGAAGAACGAGCCTCAGAGGGCCGTGGACTGCGTGGTGCGCGCGCTGCACTTCTCCCCGAGGTAAGGGGCGGGGCCTCGGCGAAGGACGCCGCGAGACGGCTCACAGGTGTTCACGCTCTCGCATCCTGTGTGTGTGTGTGTGTGTGTGTGTGTGTGTGTGTGTGGTAGGCAGCACAAGGACGTGGCCCTGGTCAACATGGCCAACATCCTGCACCGCGCCCACTTCTCGGCGGACGCCGCCATCCTCGCCCACGCCGCCATGGACCTGACGTCGGACCTCTTCACCAGCCACTACACGCTGGGCAACATCTACGCCGTGAGTCGTCGGAGAAGTTTAGTTCTTAACTCGCGATACGGGGGCGACTTTGGGGTCAGGGGTCAGTCTGTCAATCAGGGGGTTGGCGGTTCTATCCCCGCCCTAGTCGATGTGCCCTTGAGCAAGACTCTTAACCTTGAATTGCTCCGCGTAGCTGTGTCTACGGTGTATGTTACATGTAAAGTGTCTTTGAAAACCTTATTATTATTATTATCATTATTAATATTATTATTAAATAATAATAATGAAATCAGATCTATTGCACTTTTAAGAGTTTTTTTAAAAAGATGATTAAGAAACCACTAGATTTAAAATTAAACAAAAGCAGCAAAACTCTTGGACGAGGATAGAATAAATAAATAATAATATTACATGTAAACATATAAAGTGTCTTTTCGTACCCTTAAAAAGCGCTATTTGAATTAAATGGATTATTATTATTATTATTATTATAACTACTGTAAGTGCTCATTTGTAGGCGTTTGGTAATAAAGTGATGTTTTCCTGAGGTGCTGGCAAACCACCGTTTGACCTCTTCTATATCCTCTACCCCCCCTCCCTCCCCCTCCCCCCCCCCCTCCTCTCCATCGCCGTGGGAACAGATGCTCGGGGAGTACAACCACTCGGTGCTGTGCTATGAGCAGGCGCTGCAGGCCCAGCCGGGCTTCGAGCAGGCGCTGAGGAGGAAGCACTCGGTGCTGTGTCAGCAGAAGCTGGAGCAGCGGCTGGAGGCCCAGCACAGGTACCCCCCCAACACACACACACACACACACACACACACACCTCTCTCTCGCTCTCTCTGTGTAATGTGGCTGTTTTCAAATATGTCAGCCAGTGACGAGAACAAACTTTTTTTTTTTTTTTTTTCATATTTCTGTTTCCGAATAATCGTCATTCTAGGATTTCATGAACTTTATTTATTTTTATTTTTAAGGCGACAGAGAAATCAACACAGCGTTGCTCAGGAGTGCAAAGTTGATTTGAATATTCCGCTTTTTATTCCTCTTACTTTACCGCACCATCTTTTACAGTGTATTGTTTTTGCTCTTTTACCTGTTGAAAAGTTTTTGCCCCCTATTATTGCCCAATTAGTTTGAATTGATTACTGTGCTGACACTTTATCCTTTATCTGTGATAAGTGTAAAATAAATAAACCGTTGGTTAAAAAATAAAAATAAAACAAAAGCAGCAAAACTCTTGGACGAGGATAGAATAAATAAAGAATAAGATTACATGTAAACATATAAAGTGTCTTTTCGTACCCTTAAAAAAAGCGCTATATAAATTAAATGGATTATTATTATTATTATGAATTACCAAGTGTTGATTTGTGGGCGTTTGGTAATAAAGGGATGTTTTCCTGAGGTGCTGGCAAACGTATTCGTCCCGTCTCCTCCCGTTTGACCGCTTCTCTCTCCAGGTCGCTGCAGCGGACGCTGAACGAACTGAAGGAGTACCAGAAGCAGCACGACCACTACCTCCGGCAGCAGGAGGCGCTGGACAAGCACAAGCTGCTGCAGGAGGAGCAGATCCTGCGCAACATCATCCACGAGACGCAGATGGCCAAGGAAGCCCAGCTCGGTGAGACGCCGCGCGCACGGAAAACTCACTTTTATTTATTAAATGAATACAAAATATAGTCGAGACATTGACGAGGTTAGAAATAATGATTTTCATTGTAAATATTAATGTTGTTCTTCACACTTGTGGCTCAAAGGAAGGCCAGTTTTAGAGCTTCTCTCACCAGCATAACTGTTTTCAGCTGCGCTCACATAAAAAGAGATTCAATGTCAAGGAATATTTGTGGAAAATGCAAAATAAAAAGTTATAAACATTTAAAAAAAAGTTTTTTTAGGGGGTTCTAGTCCTCTGCTCGTCTTCTAAGGCAATAACACAATGTACCACTAGAACATGGAGATGGGCCTTTAAAACTGTTTAAAAAACCGAGAATAGTCATTTGTCACATTAACTATGTATAGATCGTATTTCTGATTAATTTAATATCATTTTCATTGCAAAAAAAAAACAGTGCTTTTTTTCCTTTTTTTTTAAGTGACCCCAAACTATTGAACGGTAGTGTATAATACGTGTGTGTGTGTGTGTGTGTGTGTGTGTGTGTGTGTGTGTGTGTGTGTGTGTGTGTGTGTGTGTGTGTGTGTGTGTGTGTGTGTGTGTGTGTGTGTGTGTGTGTGTGTGTGTGTGTGTGTGTGTGTGTGTGTGTGTGTGTGTGTAGGGAACCACCAGATGTGTCGGCTGGGCCAGCAGCAGCGCAGCCTCTACTGCCCCTTCGACCTGCCGGTGCGCTACCACCGCGGCGACCTGTTCGAGCACGTCCACTTCGTCCAGGCGAGGCTCCTCCCGAAAAATCCCGTTCATCCATCGGAGCAAAAAGAGCGCGAATACAAACGATATCTGACTTCAGCTCCTCTCTCTCTTCTCCGTTCGCCCTTAGTTCGGCGAGGAGGTGTCGGTGGCGTCCAGCGTGGCGCTCGTCTCGGAGCGCAACCCCAACCAGACGGCGGCCAGCCGCCAGCTCCACCCCTCGGTGTCCGGGGACCAGGACCCCGCCGCGGCCCTCTGGGGCAGCCGGCAGGATTACACACAGGCAAGACGGAGGACAGCTTCTTTTTTTTGTCAGGAAACATTACAGTGAAATATATAGATATTATATAATATATATAGATAATAATATATATATATATATATATTATATTATACATAATGTATATTATATATATATATATATATATATTATATATTTTCATATAATATATATTTTATATATATATATATATATATATATATATAATATATTTCAATCACTCATTATTATATATTTTTGTTATATTATATTTGTTTTTTATATATATTATTTATTTATATATAATATATTATATAATATATATAGATTATATATATATATGTGTATATTATATATATTATATACCATATATTATATTATATATATTATATTATATATATATTATAACATATATATATATATATATTTTTTTTATTCTATATTTTATATATTCTTTTTATACATTTTATATATATATAGATATAATATCTATATATATAATATATGTGTGTGTTTCACCTTTAGGACACCCAGAAGAAGTTGTGGCCTCAGAGGACCGACTGCGCCCAGGAGTTCCCGAGCGTCCCCCCCGCCCACCTGCTGCCCACCTACTACCTCCCCCCCGAGACGCAGGGCCTCGGGTCGGTGACCTCCCCGCCGCTCCATGGCGCCCTGGAAGAATCTGACCTGTCTTAACAATGTGTGTGTGTGTGTGTGTGTGTGTGTGTGTGTGTGTGTGTGTGTGTGTGTGTGTGTGTGTGTGTGTGTGTGTTCAGCCCCGTGGCGGCGCTCCTCTACGGGAGCAGCCGGCCTCCGGCGGCGGCGGCGCTGCCCGACTGCGGCGCCGCCCCGCAGCCGTACCCCGCCCTGCTGCCCGCCTCGCTGGACTGGCCTCTGGAGGAGAAGACGCTGCCCGACCCCTCGGCCGCCCAGGTGTGTGTGTGTGGGGGGAGCTGTGTGTGTGTGTGTGTGTGTGGGGGGGGGGGGGGGGGCTGTGTGTGTGTGTGTGGGGGGGGAGCTGTGTGTGTGTGTGTGTGTGTGTGTGTGTGTGTGTGTGTGGGGGAGCTGTGTGTGTGTGGGGGGCTGTGTGTGTGTGTGTGTGGGGGAGCTGTGTGTGTGTGTGTGTGTGTGTGTGTGTGTGGGGGGCTGTGTGTGTGTGTGTGGGGGCTGTGTGTGTGTGTGTGTGTGTGTGTGAGCTGTGTGTGTGTGTGTGTGTGTGTGTTTATATATATGTCTGTGCGTATGTGTGTGTTTCTGTCTGTCCGTTTGTGTGTGTATGTGTGTATCTGTCTGTTTGTCTGTCTGTGTGTGTGTGTCTCTCTGTGTGTGTGTGTGTGTGTGTGTGTGTGTGTGTGTGTGTGTGTGTGTGTCTCTGTGTGTGTGTGTCTCACCTCTCTCTCTCTCTCTCTCTCAGGTTCTGCGTCTCCGTAGCGGCGGTTGGACTTTGGAGCAAAGCGGCTCCAGAATCTCTGAAGCTCTGAACCAGGCGAGTCGCACGACGTCCGACGATCCTCTCGTTTCTTTCCTCGCGTTTCCATCTTCACGTCGACCTCCGTCGCTAACGGCTCTCTCTCTCTCTCTCTCTCTCCTCGCCGCAGGCCGGCGCCCCCCGCTGGCAGCTCCACGGCGAGGCGGCCCTCTACTGGCGCGCCGCGGGCAACGCCAGCCGCGCCCTGCGCTGCCTGCGCCTGGCGCTCGCCGCCGCGCCGCCCGCCCGCCGCCACCTGGCGCTCACCAACGCCGCCAACCTGCTGCTGCACCACGGCCTGACCGCCCACGCCCAGGCGCTGCTGGAGCACGCGCTCGCCGTCAACGCCTCGGAGGTGAACGCCTCTTTTTTGAAGTCATCGAAATGTGGTTTCCTGGCCACCGATTGGTCGACGTCTGAATGTCGTTGTTGTCGTTGTCGTTGTTGTTGTTAGCCCCACACCCTGCTCAGCCTGGTGAGCGTGCAGCTGGCCCGGGGCAACGCCACCGGCGCCCTGGCGCTGTTCCGCCGCGTGCTGGCGGCGGCGCGCTCCTCTTCCTCGGCCCTGGCGTCCTTCGCCGGCTGTGACCAGTGCCGCCGCAGCCTGCCGCTGCTGCGCTGCCTCCAGTTCTACCCGTTCCTCTACAAGCTGTCACAGAGGCAGGCCTGCTCCGGTGAGTGGACCACACACACACACACACACACACACACACACACACACACACACACACACACACACACACACACACACACACACACACACACACACACACACACAGACAGATACAGACACACACAGACACACACGCACACACACACTATGA
>CM070104.1:26743296-26760796 GCA_036178185.1 Liparis tanakae | reverse complement strand
AGCATCAAAGAAAGCAACGCTTTATGTTTTCTCCACTGGAAGGGCATCCAAGAAGGCACATCATTATGTTTTCTCTACTGGAAAGGCATCCAAGAAGGCACATCATGTTTTCTCCAGTGGAACGGCATCCAAAAAGGCACATCCTTATGTTTTCTCCACTGGAAGGGCATCCAAGAAGGCACATCATTATGTTTTCTCCAGTGGAACGGCATTCAAAAAGAAAATAATCATGTTTTCTCCACTAGAAGAGCATCCACAAAGGCACATCATCATGTTTTCTCCGGTGGAAGGACTTCCAAGAAGGCACATCATGATGTTTTCTCCACTGGAGAGCATCAAAGAAGGCAACGCTTCATGTTTTCTCCACTGGAAGGGCATCCGAGAAGGCACATCATTATGTTTTCTCCGCTGGAGGGACTTCCAAGAATATCTCCTGCCTTCATGTCTCTCCAGGCCTTCGAACACTTTGCGTTGGATCTGTTTGGTGAGTATTCATGAGGGACTCACCGGACGTTTATTTCCAGCTCGGTGTAATAAAAATGTATCGGCCTTGTGGGGACAATAGTTTTCACCGCCATTAACAACGAAGTCCCTTTGTGTGTGTGTGTGTGTGTGTGTGTGTGTGTGTGTGTGTGTGTCCCACAATCAGCCGGGCTCTGAGGTGATTACTATACAGGTCTTGAAGTCTGAGATCCCTCCTGGCTGTGTTAACCGCTTCGCTCTCGCTTCAGCACCACGGACAGCTCCAGAAGCAACTCCACCATCTCAAGCCCCCCCTCCTCCCCCCCTCCCCTCCTGTTCATGTGGAGGACAAAAGGAAACACATTTTTTTATTAATAGTAAGTTATTCGGCAACCACAAGCTTCCAGAATGTCTTCAAAGCACCGTGACGTCTCTGCGGGTTTAAGTATCGTCGTTGTGTAATCTGTTATTTTGTCTTCTTCCTCTTTTAAATCTTTTTCCAGACCACATCGTACAATCTGTTGGACCACTTAGTTATTTATAGTGAATATATTATGTCCACAGGTGGGAGTCAAATGACCAGATCAGGTAAAAACAATCTTTAAACAAACCATATTCCATTTATTAAACGTAAAAACAGTGATATATATAATTAATATATATATATATATATATATATATATATACATATTTATATTTATATATCTATATATTAAGTATAATTTCAGACTCATGAGTCCATATTGCAACAAACGCAAATACAACAACAATATATAAAATCCAATTCGAGGACACAGGTATAATAAATGATAGTTTGTAGGTTTATCAAGTTAATGTAAAACGCTTTGTCCTTTTTTCTGTGTATCAGGACGAATATTAAACAATTAAATTCATGATTTGAGTCGTCACCTCCGGTCTCGAAGATATGCAGTAAATGTTGTATTTATTATTTAGTATATAATCACCTGAACAAGCCTTTTATACCATATTTCTCCATATTTCTACAGCAACCCAGAATGGACAAACCCCCAAACAGCTGGCTCTAAATATGGACGTTCGCTTAATCTCTCTCGGCCACCGTAGTTTCAGTTGTCAGTCTGCCGCCGAATGAATTACCCACACTGTGCCTTTAAATGATCACGTGACAGCGAACCATCGGTTATTGATCAAGAGAGGAGGAAACTTCAGACCCTCGAGGACCACGACCAGGTCCACTGGTCTGTGTCACGTGATATGAGGTGCATTATTGTTTAGAAAGATGGATTCAATTTGCATTTAGAAAAATAAATAAATACAAAAATGATAATGAATGTATATTATGCATCAATTGTTAAAAAAACACACACATGCAGCTGAATGCAGCCGGCCTGCTGGAGGAGCTCCTCCTCCGGGCTGCAGCTTTAATGAATGAGACGCGCGCGCTCATTCTTAAAGAGACACATTGATAAAGACGCGACCTGACGAGCACGGCTCCACGTGCGCGTGCCCCCCCTCCCGTGTTTATGGGATGGCCTCCCCCGTACAGTATAGTGGGCTTCGCCCGGAGGAGCCACGCAGAAACCCGCAGCGCCGCGCACGGCGAGAGGAGCAGAGTTATAAATAGCATCAGCAGTCGGCCGAGCGGCGCTCCGTTACTACGCGCCTCAGCATTCTGCCCTGCCCATCATCACGCTCATGCATGGGGGGGGGGGGGGGGGGGTCACTCCCGGACCGCTGGAGGGATTTAAACCCCACATTTATACAGATACGAGAGGGGATGTTTGGTGTCTTATTGTGGCCAGTGTGTGTGTGTGTGTGTGTGTGTGTGTGTGTGTGTGTGTGTGCATGTGTGTCACACAATAGCCCCTGTAGTTTTAAAGGAGGGAAGGAGTGTGTGTGTGTGTGGGGGGGGCACCTCCTTTAGACCATCCTCTGCTATTTTACCTTTTTTTATTTTAAGCAGATGTTTTATTGGACCAGGTTGTTTGTGTGGATGCGTGTGTGTGTGTGTGTGTGTGTGTGTGTGTGCGCGTGTGGATGTGTGTCACACAATAGCCCCTGTAGTTTTTGAAGGGGAGGGGGGGTACACCTCCTTTAATACATCAACTGTGTACTATTTTACCTTTTTTATTTTTTTAAGCAGATTTTTCATTGGATCGAGGTTGTTTGTGTGTTTGTGCGTTTAATGTGTATGTGTGTGTGTGTGTGTGTGTGTGTGTGTTTGTGTTTAAGCCACCGTAGAGACAACGGGGGCTCCTGCTTTCACCTTCAAAGTGGGAGATTCTCCACCTGACGTCAATAGTGACTGACGCAGCCCCCGGGAACCGGAAGTGGTTCATCCTGTGAAAATGAAAACAAAATAAACAAGCTGCGTAGCGTAAAAAATAACAACATATAATACGGAATAAATGGAAAAAAAATAATACTATTAATAACTGAGCTTCGTGTGAGAATCTTTTTTTAAATGTGTACACATGGGTGGTGGTGTGCTCGTGCGCATATGCGTGCGCGTGGACGAGAAATGGAGGGGGGGGGCTTTCAGCAGCAAATGACAAATACTTTTTTTTTTAAAAGCCAAATTCTGCACACTATTCCGGGCAGTGCGGTCTTCCACATGCAGCATCATTATTAGGGAGATGCTGCCGCGCGTGCGCGCGCGTTTGGTCGTGCACAGGGAGGGAGGGAGGGAGGGGGGGGGAAGCGAGAGAGAAAGAGAGAGGAAAAACGCGGGGAGCTCGCGCCCGGTTCTCAAAACGCTGCACGCTCGAAATTCCTCCAAGGAACCTCTGCGAGCTTTTCTCTTTTTTTCTCCTTTTCTCCTTTTTTTTTTTTTTTTTTTTCATCATCACGCGCGAGCTAAAAATAGAAACGGGGTTGGATCGTGATCCAGAAATAGATAGGGGGCATCACTCCTATAAAAGGCTCACCATTCAAGAGTACAGTGTGTGTGCACAGGCGGAAGAACAGCAACGACTCGGCGCGTCTGGTTATGGACACAAAATGACATTTTCCTTCTGGTACTACTTTTCGTGTTGTTCTCCTCCAGGAGCCTCCGCCGCTTCACTGGTGAGTTCTCGCTGCACCTGTTTCCCTTTTTAGCGCATTTCTTTCCTTAAAAGCTCTGCTATGCATCTTCTGTCTTTCCTTTTTTTGTTGCTGTGTTAATTCCCAGCAATGCAAAACAGATGTACATATTCGATCGTGTGCAGAAGAAGAAGAACCGCGCCGTCACGAGTCTTTTAAAGTGGATTCTGCTCTTTTTATTTTGGAGGAAGGATATCAAACCGACACGGGAATCACCCTCAGTTATGAGCAACCACCACAAATAATACACATTTTTTAAAAAAGGGGTGTATGTCCGTGTGTAGTCGGTCTTAATGCTGCAGGATGTTCCTCGTTATATTTAATAAAAGACGCGAGAGGCTCCGGTTCTGGGAGCGGGGAGCTGTCCTCCGGCGGCGGTGCTGAAAGTGCTCCTCCACGCGGAGGATCCTCCCGCTTTTAAACGTGCAGAAGAAGAACAAGAAGAAGAAGAACAATACGAAGAGAATAGCTCCATCACCAAGCTCCGATTTCGGTCTTCTTCTTCTTCTTTTTTCATGCAGAAGCTAAAGGGAGGAGAGGGATGGAGGGATAGAGGGGGGGGGGGGGGTGGAGGAGGATCCCGAGCGGCTCAGTAACACCGCGGTACCGTCCTTGTTGTTTTATTGTGTTTATTATTATTTGTCTCGAGTCGTGACTGCAAAGCAACAAACACAAACCAAAAAGTGAGCGAGTGAGGCGCGCGCGCTGCGTCAGTGGCGTCTGGCTCCGGCGCGCTCGAGACAGATAGGAGGGGGGGGGGGGGGGGGGGGGGATCGTGACCGGCTGGGAGACGCGTCCGCGAATGAAAAACATAATAATAAAAGGGCCCAATGAAAACCGGGAGGGTGGGGCCCCTCCCCCCTCTCCCCCCTCTCCCCCCCCCCCAGGTTAACCCTTTACGAATTATAGGAAACTTTACTCTTCATGCAACATGGAGGATCGTTTTCAACTAGTTTGTTTTTTCTGTGCTTTTTTTTAAACCCTCAGTGTGTAAAAGGATGCACGTTTGTGTGTGTGTGTGTGTGTGTGGGGGGGGGGGGCACACCAGATATAAACATGTTATTAGTCATATTGTCTGGTGCAAGTGTCCATAGTAGATGTTTGAAGGGGGGTCGAGGGGGGGGGGGGGCTGTCAGGTGCTCTGGCCTCCTGCTCAGGTTTCAGGTGTTCCTCTTTGCGTCGCTATTGGTTAACGGAGGAGCACGTCACGCCCCTCTCTCTCTCTCTCTCTCTCTCTCTCTCTCTTTTAAACAAGGCTCTCTTTTAAACAAAGCCACACCGAACCCCGGAGGCGGGTGTATTTCGGTCGTTTGATGTTCCGACGACCGACAATTAACACCATTGTAAACGCCCTCGCGCACACACACACAGTGCTGTTTCGTCTGGAGACCCCGCCCCCCCACCACCTCCTCCACCTCCACCTCCACCTCCTCCTCCACCTCCACCCCCCTCGGGGGCTTGTTGTCCGTCACGAATCTTTTTGCGGTCTGGGCTTGCTGTGCTTACTCGACTCTGGGAAGCCCTTACCCCAAAAAGCATTCGTGGGAGACCTGGACGTCGCTCGTGCACGCTGCTGTCAGAGGTTACACCGCCGAGGGGTGGAGTCACTGGAGTCTGCGCCCTACAGGTGGGCCCCGCCCACAAAACAAACAAGCTCCATGCCGAGTGTGCGCAGATCGTCAAATTAACACGATGTTCCACGTGAACATGAATCCACACACACACACACACACACACACACACACACACACACACACACACACACACACACACACACACACACACATACACGCACACACGCCTTCTACTGGGATGTATATTTCTTATGTACAGGTTTTTTTCTATTTTGGGAATGTGTTGTTTTGATTCTTATATTTCTGCTGAGTAAACATCTGAACATCTGGGAAGTAGACTGACAGATGTGTGTGTGTGTGTGGGGGGGGGGGCAGGGGTTGCTTGCTATAAATCAGGATTCTTTGTTTTCTTATAATGGAAAATTAATTGGGAATCTTTTCTTCTTTTTATTTTATTGCAGGTGCACTTGTGTCACTTCCCGGAGTTTCGGTGTCATTTAAATGTTTTTCACGTTTTCTAAATACGCTTTTTTAATGTTCTGAACCCAAAACCTACAAGATGCTCACATCTGGAGAGTTTGTGATTCCCATATGAATTCTCAACATGTGGAAGTTTCTTAATGTTTGCAGGTTTCATGTCTCCATTTGGTACCCGGACAGTGACCACGTTACCATGACGATCCAGTTCACAGGTTGTGTTCAGGCTTTGCGCTGAAACCAGGAGAGGAAGAAACAGAGTCATGGAATAGAAGAACCGTTTATGGTTAATCGAAGAACCTTTCGATTCAAGGTTCTTCAAAGAAGCAGTAACACAAATAAAGGTCACATCTGGAACCAAAAATGGTTCTTTAGAGTGACGCAAGAGAAGAATCGTTTCTGGTTCCTCAAAGGACCTTTAAGAAAGATAAAGGTACCATCTGGAACCAACACTGGTTCTTCAGAGTGATGCAACAGAAGAACCTTTCGGACCATGGTTCTTGAACACTTCCTTAAAAAGACGTGGAAGGAATTTCAAAGAGAACCTCAAAGGAACCAGAAACAGCACCTCAAAAATCCATCATAAATGGTTCTTTGAGGCACCATTAATGGTTATTTGAAGACAATAAGGGGGGGGAAGTATCTTAAAGAACCTTTTTACATTCTTTGTTTACATTATTTATACCCCACACACACACCAGCCAATGGCCAAAACAAGAATCTAAATATTTTAATATCCCAAAGAACCACGTGACAAACCATCAACCACTAAAGAACCGTTACTTTTCTGCATGTGGAGGGAGAGGAGGGTACGTTAAACACCCGAAACGTGCGTGATATGATGAAGATATTTCAAAGTGAAAACAATGGCAGAAAGCTTCATAATTGTAAAACGCAAATGTGAAAAAACTGTTTGGTCGAAATTAAACATTAAACGTGTTCGACCAAAACAACGAAATAATTAATACAATGACCGTTATATTTTGACTTTACTGAGCACAGTGTGCAGGTTGTGCCTTTTCCTGTCAATCAATAGAAGATTTGGTGGATTTCAAACTTGTTTGCGTCTTTATTTTTTATTTTCGTGTGAAAGAACCCGGCAGCTTTAAATAGACACGCGGACATTTAGTATCTGCCCTCTGTTAGTTTTTCTTTTAATTTTTTTTATTTTTTTTATTCTCTTCCCTCGTGTGTGTTTTCTTCTCTCCCTGTATTAATTGAACATCATTTTACATTTGATATTATTCTGTCTTGTTTAAAGCAATTTCTTAAAGATATATCATCTTTAAAATATGTCAGAATGTCTTCGGACATTTAGTTTTTTGAAGAAACCTATAGACTTAAGCAGAAAGACTAATTAATGTGTGAACAATATTCACATCATTTTGCTTTAACTGTATATTAACTGTATATGCATTCTGTATTAATTTAATAGATGCTTTTAACCATTTATTTCCACGAGTATTTCAATAAAACTGTTGTGAAAGCCTCTCGTGCCTCCTCATTGATCCATGTGTACTTCTAGTGAATAACACCACTGCCCTTAGAGTGCTGTGCAACCATGTGTGTGTGTGTGTGTGTGTGTGTGTGTGTGTGTGTGTGTGTGTGTGTGTGTGAGGGAAATGAACGTTGATAAAAGTGCCATTCTCCCAAAAAAATAACAAACGACGACATGATGAGGAGCTGTCCGCCTACACGTGGTGCTGAATCTACTGTCCTTAAAAAAGACGTCCATAAACTTTTAATATTTGTTTTCTCAGAGATGTACGAGTCGATTTCTTGCTTCATCTATTTTTACATCTTTTAAAAAAAAATCAATGCAACATTTTGAAGTCTCACTCTGCATCCGGGCCCCGGGTACCCGGCCCTCACGGTTGTGATCAGCAGGTCCATTTTGAGTTGGGATGGCGCTTTAATCCACGTCTCATTCAGGTTCCTCTGTAAGCTTCGAGCCGGCGGTTTATAGGCTCCTGTTTACCATTGCTGCATTTCTATTTTTAGACGCGATGCTCTTATGTAACGCTCACTCTCACATTATAGACCACTGTCTGCTCCACTTGGCTGAGGCGTGTGCGCCTGCGTGTGTGTGTGTGTGTGTGTGTATTAACTTGAATTCAATTATGTCTTGTAACTTCTCTAAAGTAAAAAGACATTAAAAAGGAAAAGGAAAACAACAACAGATTGAAGCCGAAGCATTATACGTGTTTTGGAGGGAAACATTAAAATTGAATAAACGGATGATATGATAAAAACAATTATATATTTGTTAAATCCATGTTTGGGGCACTTTGTTAAAATATACATTCATAAATATATATATATATATATATATATATATATATTTTAGGTTAAAACATTATTTACATATAACTACATAATGTTCAATAATGAACGGCAATCATGAAAAAAATCATAAAATCATAACCGTTTCGAAATGTACATCAATCACATATCTTTTCATTAAAAATAATTATAAAAAAATGTATATAAATATCTATATAAAAAAGGGGAAGAAGTTCTGAGGTAAAACACCAGGGGGTAGTAAAGCATAGATTACTCGGCAACCTGCTTTTTACACCCTTAAACGAAGAAGAAAACGGACCAATCACAGACAGCTGAGAAGCAGATGCGGAAGCGGATAACGCGGAAGTAATATTCGGATTTATTTTTCGCCGCACGCATTTTCACTTAGAGCGCTTCTTATTTATTTCGTTGTTTTTCTTTTAGCGGCTCGTCCAGACCGAGGAGCGCGTGTTCGAGGCATGTGGCCCAGCGGAGACACGCTGTTCGGGGCCGCGCAGACGCCGCTGCTGTGGCTCGGCGCGCTGACCGCGGCCTGGCTGTGCGTGTGCACCGCGTACCGGCTGCTGGCCGGGCTCCGGGTGTGGGTGCTGGGCAACGGGCGGCTCGTGTCCCCCGCGGAGCTCGGGAAATGGGCAGGTGAGGGTCCGAATGGGTCACGTGGTATGAGTTGTTTATGCAGCATGAGCCGCGTAGTGTTGAAATGTAAGATGCAATATCATGTGGTCTAACGTTTCTTCTTCTTGGTGTTCATTTTCAGTAGTCGGCAGCCTTGTAGTGCAAAGCTGCTTGTAATATTAATAAATACAAATACTAATATATATATATATATATATAATGTATATATATTTGTATTTATATGTATATATATATATATATTTGTATTTATATGTATATAGATATTTGTATTTATATGTATATAGATATAAAATATGTATATATTTGTATTTATATATATTTTTACTTTTGTAAATATTAATTTTATATATATATAAATATATATTTAAAAAAAAATAATACTTTAATAATAAATAATGATATATATATACTTGTGTATATATTAATTTTTTATATATTAAAACAAGCCCAAATAATACTTTAATAATAAATAATGATCTCTACATATATATATATATATATATATATATATATATATATATATATATATATATATATATATATATATATATAAAAAAGCCCAAATAATACTTTAATAATAAACAATGAGCTGCTCTGTGGCAGCAGTGTTTACTGACCTCTTCTGGCTGAAAGTCAGGGTTGCGCCTCTAACTGAAGCTCTTCAACAGCCTCCTGTTGAATTCGGCCTCAACACTATAACACAGTTATAACACAGCGTTTGAATAAACATTAGTTAGTATCAAAGCCACACAGTCTCTTATCAGTGAAAGATAACGGGGCCTGTTGAGCAACGACGCCTTTTGACCAGCATCCAGGAACACCCCCCCCCCCCCGCTTATATTATTTATATCCCACAAACGCAGCTCACAGGTTTTACATTTTTTTTCTGTCCGGGTGAAAAAAATATCTTTTTGGATAAAACTTCAATTTGAGAGCAGCAGTATTTGTTTTATATCTGAGTTTGTGATATTCTACATGGGGAGGGGAGGACAACACAATATATAATGTAGGTCATCATCAGCTACAACGATGGCCTCATGCATAAAGTGGACGTCAAAGATTTCCATGAATGAAACGACTATATGAATAAAAGTAAACTTTACTGAAGCCCGACTTCGGGACGTAGATCTCACACACGTTTCTTTCGTTGATGACGTCATTTCTGTTGCGCAACGCGTCGGCCCCGTCGGCTTCGTGGCTCTAGTCGACTGATAAGATTTCGCCGCCGCACATGAATCCGTTCTTTTGTCTGCGTCCGTCCGCCGCGCTCCAGAAAATAAAAAGAGCGAGCGAGCGGCCTTTTGTCGTTGCAGTTAATCTCGCCGCGGGATTACGGCTCGGGGGGGGGATTACGGAATCGGGCCGAGCGCTCGCCATCTGGCCGGACCTCGAGGTCTGAACACGCAGCCGGCGGCGCGTTGATGTTTTGTTTGTTCTGGTGTTCAAGGTCCACAAGTATTAGTCAACCTTTTCTCTGAGTTCATTATCTTTTATTATATCGTTATTACATATTGCATCCAGCGTCGGAAATACACGAGGGCAAAGGGCAAAAATGACACTAAGAAATATAATTTGGCCCCTGATATCAACAGGAGGGGCAAAAAATGCCCCATAATTTTGAGAATTTCATAGCGTTTTGTTTTTGTTATGTGTGTGTGTGTGTGTTTTGCCTGTAGGCGCATACAAAAAAATCAATAAATATATTTTTCTCTGAATAAAAAAAAAAAGAAATAAGTTATAATTCTTAATAGTTGTTTAAAAATATGTAACGACACTAAATAACGCCTTAAAAAACTACAACATTTAATGATTGTCTAAAGAAATATACATTAAAAGAAATAAGTTATAATTGTTAAATGTTTAGAAAAATGTAACGACAATAAATAACACCCCTAAAAATAATCGTTATGTAATTACACACGTATACTGTTAGCGGTGTTTCTCAACTGTCGCTCGTCACAGAAACCCAGATTTATTCAGGATGCGTGCCGAAAGTTTCCTCTTTTTTTTTAATCTAGTTAAAAATGGAAACGCGTCGGACGAACCGACAAAAATATATATATATATATATATATATATATATTTTTGGCTCGGCCTCCAAACGCCAAGTCATTCAGAGCCCGGTGGCCTCGGCTCAGTCAGGCTGTGGAGCCTGATGACGCAACGGACCTTAACATTCACACAATGACACTCTGGTTCACTGCTACCCACGTCTCCTGAGTGTGTGTGTGTGTGTGTGTGTGTGTTTAGTGAAAGAGAGACTGTGGCAGTATAACAGGGCCACCTTTGTAATGACATGCTAATGAATGAATGGCGTCTTGCAATCGTAGACAATGCCTTCATTATGTTGAGCTGATCTGGCAATACATGCAATATATATATATATATATATATATATATATAATGCAATATATCGCATTATAATGCAATGTAATGCAATATAATACAATGCATTATAGTGTAATATAAAATGCAATGTAATGTAATATAAATGCAATATAATGCATTACGTTGCATGAGCATTTATCTCTCATGTCAGCTTTTTTATGACGTCATGCTGACAGATTTAAAAAAAAAAGAAAAAAAAAGAAGATAACATGACCTCTCGCAGTTGAAAAGGACTTCAAATGTTTTTTATTTGTGTTTCGTGCGTCTCGAGTCCCATAATACCATGAAACCGAGATTTCTTTTCCCGAGATGTTTCTCGGATATTTGCCCCCCCCCCCCCCCCCCCAATGGATTGTGTCTCATTCGACAGGCACTCGGCTGTCAAAGCTTTTTAAAATGTATTTTGAGTTTTTAATTTAATTATTTATTGTTCTGTTCCGACCTGCAAAGACCTAAAGATATCCCATCATCGTCGTGCCTGCAGACTCGCCATCACTCCCCCCCCCCCCCCCCCTCTCCTCTGTGCTATTTTTAGTTGCCCCCAGGATCCCCCGTGTGTCGTGTTTGTCTGTCTCGTCCTGCCCCCCCCCCCCCCCCCTTCAGCCCCAGAGGACGCTCGGCACCTCTGCGTCATCTGTACTGAGGAAGATCACACAAAGGGGGGGGGGGGGGGGGGGAGGGGGGCTACAGCTAACCAACACAGCATGATACATTTGTATTCTATTGTATTCTATTATTAATTACCGTTAACGAGTCGTTGCCTCCAAAGGCCGATAAATCAGTTGCAATTTACATTTTTTTTTTTTATCGTTTATCCCGTCGTCACCGTCTCTGATTTTAAATCCCCACGCCACTCTGCCGGTTCACCTCGCCGCCTCATTTCTAACGCGTCTCGGAGCCCCGCCGGCGCCCCCTAGAGGCCCCCCAATGTATCCCCTCTGGAGAGTACCAAGTGGGACTCGCAATGCAACACGCACAGTCGGACCAGAATACTGTATTAGTAATTACACAACGTCGACGCTCTGAAAACGACACACACACACACACACACACACACACACACACACACACACACACACACACACACACAGTGGAGCTCCACCGGTCACGTGGGGCGGTGCGTGGCGTCCTCGCCCTCCAGCCGCTCTGGTTTGGTTATATTTAGCCGGATGTGATGAATAATTCCTCCTGAGTGGCGGGGGGGGGTTTGCTAAGAATAGGACGTTGTTATTCGTGACAGGCATTTCCAGGGCATCCGTAGGCTGAACTGCCCCTGATGACAGAGGACCCCCCCCCCCCCTCTCCCTCTCCTCCTCCTCCTCCACCACCTCCACCCCCTGTACACTCGTCCTGCAGTACCGCCCCCCCCCGAGCCACTTCATTTATCTCGCGTCCTTTTTTGGCGGGCTGCCCGTCGGCGTGCCGGGGTTCGGGCCGCGGCGCGGTAGGGCTGCGTGCGGCGACACCGAGTTCCTGGGGGTGGCGCTCTCCCTCTAGCAGAGGAGCGGGCTGCAGACGGACAGCCGGCGCCGCGAGGAGACGACCAACCGGCACTCGGCGGGTCTTTATTATCATAAAGAGTGTTTATTTTTTTTAAACCTCTCTTACTCTTTTTTTTTTTTTTCCTTTTAACGTGACGCTGATCTTCACGTGTTCCTGAACGTCGGAGCTAAAGGATGATCCAGACTTCTGTTCCTGTAAAGAATCCTCCTGCATCCCCCCCCCCCCCTTTTTGTTTTATTTAACTCTGCGTTTTTACATTTGATGAACGACGTTGTAGAGCTTTACATTTATTGTTCTTTTCCCTTCTAGTTGTGACCGGAGCCACGGACGGCATCGGGAAAGCTTACGCAGAGGAGGTAAGACCAGACCTCCTGGGGCTTCACACGGTTACCCAGTAACTCCTCAAATGTCACTGGAAACGGCCGGGGTTTGTGGGTTCATGTTAAAAAGAACATTTAAATGTGAATTTTGTTCCTATAAAGTTGGTTTTGAATGTTTTCTTTTCTTTAGTCTTCCACAAACTGATCTTCTTAAGTTTGTGCATTTTGGTGCCGACCGACCCACAAACCGCTCTTCACCAGGAGACAAACGCCTCCGTGGATTTAGATGATTTAACAGCGTTTTTGTTTTCTTTGTTTCGTCTGGCCCGGCTGTAAAAAGAAATCAGTAAATATATTTTTGAATAAAAAAAATGAAAAAAATATTTTATAATTGTTAATAGTTGTAATAACAATAAATAACCCCAAGAAATAAGAATACAATTGTTTTTTGTTTGTTTTTAGTTTAAAAAAATACTAGGTAAACTCTTTGAGTCTGTAGACTTCTGCCTAAAAGTCCTATTAGTCTTTTTATTGCCTAATAGTCTTATTATTGACATTTTCAAGACATTTTCTCATATCCTGTAAGCCTAAATAAATATATTTATGATTTTTGAACAACGGTTAAATGTTATTTCCCTAATTTCAAAAAGTCAGTGGAGAGAAAACTGCCCCCTAAAAAATATGTAAACTCTATATATATAGATAGATAGATAGATAGATAGATAGATAGATAGATAGATAGATATGCTAACACCATGATAAAGATTATGTGTTTTTTTTTTTCACATTAAAGACGATTAAAACATGTTCTAGTAGAAAGCCCAAATACCCTCTGATGCGTATGAATAACGCCCGTTCGGCCCGTCGTGTCCGCAGCTCGCCCGCCGAGGCTTCTCCATCGTGCTGATCAGCCGCTCCCAGGAGAAGCTGGACGACGTCTCCAAGGCGATCGGTGAGTCCCAACCGGCCTCAGAAAAACACGGGGGTCAAAGGTCAAAACTGCCCCGAGGAATATAGTTTTAACCCATATGACACTAGAAGAGGCAAAGCATTATCCCATAATTTCCTCTAATAATTATAATAATTTAATGGCCTTTTGTTCTTTATTGTGTGTCCTATCTGTATTGCCTGTACAAAAAAAATCAATAAATATAATTTAAAATTGTAAAAAAAAAAAAGAAATAAGTTATAATTGTTAATAGTTTAAAAAGAAATTTAATAACAATAAATAACCACAAAGAAATAAGAATAACATCGAATATTATTCATGTTTTCTATCTGTTTTGTGTTAAAATAATCAATTTTTTTTTATCTGTTGACTACGGCCTAATAATCTTATTATTGCCATTTTTATGACAATTGATCGATACTGTTAGCCTAAATAAGTATATTTTCATATTTATTAAAAAATATTAATTTAAATGCCCCTGGATCTCAGTCACTGGGGGCAAACACTGCCCCTACAAACCGAAGTCCATCTCCTCCCCTGGTCCTAATCCACTACGTCTATTCATTTAGTAAATAAAAAAGAACTAAAAAAAGACGCCAGACATGGAAAAATCCATGTTCTCTGCACATAAATCACGTGGAAATCCGATACGCGGCTCGATGTGACTCCGCCTCCTCGCGGCGAACCGTTTTTATTTGATCTTTCTTTGCGTGTTAATTCTCGGCGACGCTCTCTCCTCTCCTCATCGAGCGGCGGGCGGCCCTCGGTGGGGGCGGAGCTTCCTGCCGGAGCCCAACGCCAAGCCTCCAACTAAATGAGAGCTGCTCCTGAGCGAGGATCTCCCCTCCGATGGAGACGGATCATTTCGGGGGTTTAAATCCTTTTATTTTTCCGTCTGCTTTTCTTCTCGCCAAAGCGAGTCGACGCCGCGCCAGCTGCTGCCTCGCTGTCTGCCGACGCCCTTCACGCGTTTATTTATTTGTTTGTTTATTTGTTTGTTTGTTTATTTGTTTATTTATTTATTTGTTTATTTGTTTCAGCCAGTAAATGCGGCGTGGAGACCAAAACCATCGCGGCGGACTTCAGCGCCGTGGACATCTACAGCAAGATAGAGGACGGGCTGCAGGGGCTGGAGGTCGGAGTTCTGGGTGAGATGTTGTTGTTGTTGCTTTTCTTCTTCTTCTCCTTCTCCTCCCTCTTTTTTCTTTCTTTCTTCTTCTCATCATCCTCCTCCTTCCTCTTTTTTTTTTCTTCTTCTTCTCATCCTCCTTCTTCTTCTCCTCATCATCCTCCTCCTTCTTCTTCTCCTCATTCTTCTTCTTCTTCTCATCCTCCTTCTTATTCTCCTCATCATCCTCCTCCTTCTTCTTCTCCTCATCCTCCTTCTTCTCCTCCTTCCTCTTTTTTTCTTCTCCTCCTCCTTTCTATTTTTTCTTCCTTCTTCCTCTACTCATCCTTCTTCTTCTTCTTCTTCTTCTTCTTCTTCTTCTTCTTCTCATCCTCCTTCTTCCTCTTCTCATCCTTCTTCTTCTTCTTCTTCTTCTTCTGCTCTCTCTTCTCCTCCTTCCTCTTTTTTCTTCCTTCTACATCTATTCATCCTCCTTCTTCTTCTCATCCTCCTTCTTCTTTTCATTCTCCTCCTCCTTCTTCTTCTCATCCTCCTCCTCCTTTTTCTTCTTTTTTCCTTCCTTATTCCTCTACTCATCCTTCTTCTTCTTCTCATCCTCCTCCTTCTTCTTCTCCTACTCCTTCCTCTTCTCATCCTTCTTCTTCTCCTTCTCATCACCCTCCTCCTTCCTCTTTTTTCTTTCTTCTTCTTCTCATCCTCCTTCTCATCCTCCTTCTTCTTCTCCTCATCATCCTCCTCATTCTTCTTCTCATCATCCTCCTTCTCCTCCTTCCTCTTTTTTTCTTCTTCTCATTCTTCTTCTGCTCTCTCTTCTCCTCCTTCCTATTTTTTCTTCCTTCTTCCTCTACTCATCCTCCTTCTTCTTCTTCTCATCCTCTTCCTCCCTTTTTTCTTCCTTGTTCCTCTACTCATCCTCCTTCTTCTCCTCCTCCTTCCTCTTTCTTCTTCTTCTTCTTCTTCTTCTTATCATCCTCCTCCTTCCTCTTTTTTCTTCCTTCTTCTCATCCTTCTTCTCATCCTCCTTCTTCTTCTCCTCATCATCCTCCTCCTTCTTCTCCTTATTCCTCTTTCCTTCTTCTTCACACTGTAATCGAGGGGCTCGTTCGTCCCGAGCTCCTCCGGCTCTCTGCTGCCCTCTTGAGGTCAAAGAGAGGAACTGAAATCCCCCGCCTCACTGTCCTCTCCTCTTTTCTTCCTCCTCTCGGTACCAGTGAACAACGTCGGCGTGTCGTATTCGTACCCCGAGTTCTTCCTCGACGTCCCCAACCTCGACACGGTAAGTTTTCGACACATCCCATAATATCTTTCGCGCACTTCCTGTTTTTAATCGTCTGGCTTCACTATGAACAGGAGGGATGTTCAGACGCTCGCAAATTATTCTCTTAAAGGGCCAGCAGAGCGAGATGATTCCAATATTTCACTTTTAATATTAACCGTTCGCCTTTCCGACTCATCGTCGTCACACTCGGGGTAACCGTTGGTTACGCGGCGCTCTCGACCTTCAGCTTCAAGCCGCCGCTCCTCCAGAAGGTCAAATGTATTTTTTTTATTTCTTTGATAATAGTCAAAGAAATATGCACGTAGTCGCCGGGCGAAGAAAAGGGAACATTCTGAATCGGCGTTCCCGTGACATCTCTCGCAGCTCTCCGGTGACGCTCGTGTTCTCTGCTCTCGTTTCAGTTCATCGACGCCATGATCAACATCAACGTGACGTCGGTGTGCCAGGTGAGCGTTCCCGTCGCCCCCGGTTACGGCCTTGCGAGTCTTTGCGGAAGACGACGTCGAGTCCCTCGGACGAACGCCGCCGCGCCACTCTCTCACACACACACACACTCACACACACACTCATTCTCACACACTCTCACACACACACTCATACTCATTCACTCTAACTCGAAACTTTGTTTTTCTCTCTTTTCTCCAGATGACGCGTCTCGTTTTACCTCGAATGGTGGAACGGTAAGTTGTGTGTGTGTGTGTGTGTGTGTGTGTGTGTGTGAGAACAAGTATTATTGTGACATTGATTTAAATCATCCGTTGGTAGTAGAATAAATGTGTGATATCAGCTTCCTCTAGTTTCGATTAAATACTATATGAAAGCCAAATGTTTAAATATGGATCTTTCCCAATAGCTACCTCCTCCTCATGTAAAGAACCGCGTCCTCTGCTGGGATTGGCTTTCAGTGTCTGCGGCCCCGCCCCCTTTTGTCTTTGTGCTTTGTAACATGATCCTCCGCATGTCTTTCCAGGAAGAAGGGCGCCATCCTCAACATCTCCTCCGCCAGCGGGATGTACCCCGTCCCCCTCCTCACCGTCTACTCCGCCTCCAAGGTACCGGCAGCACGAGCCTCTTGACCTCTTGACCTTTTGACCTCTTGACCTGGTGGTGTGTTGTCTTGGTTTTTTAAACGAACCCCGGCATCGTAAACGGTTTGCGTTACATCATTACATCGTTGCATCATAATATCGTTACTTTGTTACATTGTTACGTCGTTACATTGTTACATTATGACATTGTTACATTGTTACATCATGACATCATGCTAGTGAGCAGCACGGCTGAGCTCCTATGTCGGCTCTCGCATCGCCGTATCAACAGCTGGCCGCTCTGTCCATTCGCGCACCTTTTTTTCATTTTTTTTTTTCAGAGCGGACTTTTTGTTTTGTTTTTGCCTTAGGCGCTCCGGATTTCTCA